>PUQB01000613.1:0-148521 GCA_003024785.1 Selaginella tamariscina | reverse complement strand
TATTTGATATGTGAAATATCCCCACTAATGAATAACATACCACCATCCTAGCCAACACTTGAGTTATGGTAAATTTCATGGTGTTTACATGATTTTTCTCCCTCCACAACAGACAAATTTCATTACATCATACTTCAACTTTCTCCTTAATTGGAGCCAAAAGCCACTCCTTGCAGATCATCTTATGTTAAATCTGAAAATCTGGTTAGATATACAATTGAGTGTGCTAATTAAGGTTTTGACTCCAATAGAAGACACACATCCTCTCTCGACCTTCTATCTGAGATGTTTGGTTACCATTGTACACCTATTTTATTGTTGTCTAGTTTGTGTTGACTACATCTGCTGAGAATCCTCTAGTAATTCGACCACACCTTGTTAGTGAGTTCTAAAAACCACTTGTGCAACATGATCTTGCACTTTAAATTCACCAATAATGATGATTAAGTTACATCTTAAACTGTTACAAAATTTTACAAAATGCATAAATAGTATAGAAATACTTAAGATCATAAACATGTGTTGCCATGGTAACCCATTCCTTCATGCAGTGGACATGGTCAAAATGAACCTAACAATTGCAAGATCAGCATCCCCTAACATATCCATCCCCATAATGAGATCGATCCTAAATCCAGTCCCTTCGTGAACATTTTGAATATGTAACACCGTTGTTTGACACTGTTGATTGATCATTATTTTGAAACCCTAAACCTAAACCCTAAATATGTTTGTATTCATAAGGGCATCTAGACTTCAAATCCAAAATAGACTAAATACTTGATCTTCTAGAGTCTTCTACCAATGTTTAATCCTAAAAGAAATGATGAGTATAATAATCATAAAAAGAAATGGGATAATACCTTCTGTTGTAGCAAGTTAAAGTGAATATATTAATTCACTGAACTGATTATCATCTAGCCATCACATGTTCCTTATAAATCATCTTTTAAATATACCTGGGGTGGTGAACATACTCTTTGTTGCAAATATTCATAACTAACCTTCATCTTTCTAAGAGACTTCCTGTCCTTGATCCAAAGGATGATTGTGTAAACCAATGTGAACAACTACTCTGCATAACATCAGTTGATTTGAAATAATATTCTTTGTTGAACATGACTTCAAGAAAATGGGAACAATCAACACTTAGTACCATTAATCAATTATTCAACAAATGGAGATTTCCTTGCTGCTCCATTGAGTTTTTGTGTCATTAACTCCTTATTGTGTTGCATATGAGATCGTTACATTGCAAATGTCCAACACACTTTGTTAACGAGCATGTGCCAATGAATTGTTGTTCGCAACTAACACCAATGTGAACATCTAGTCAAGTCTCTATTCCCTAGTGATAGCCACTATGCCTTGTAGGGTGGTAGAATAAAACACTGGAAAATGTAAACCTCTAGTTTTTGTCATTTTTAGGGTTAAAACATCTTTAGAAAACAAACCTTGTTTTTGTAAAAAATAATTAACATATTAGGGGTCGAACATTGGTTTGTTTTCTTATCTTGTAGTTATTATAATTAATATACCTTGTAATATTATTTTGTTTTTACCCTTGTTTATATAGTAATAATTTCTATTTGTTTTATATTTAATTTATTTATTTAATTTTTAGGTTTGTTTATTGCTTTTAATTGTGATTATTTATACTTAATAAAACTCTTTAGCTTTCATTATTTAAATTAAAAACAATAAACATTAAATCTCTTTATTTTTCACTTCTCTCTTTCTTTTAAGCTTTTTCAAACTTTCCCATTTATCTTTCTAATCCTTACAATAACTATATGAGTATGTATATATTATATGTAAATTTTATATAATATTACATATAATATATAGCAAGGAACAATAATCCCTGCAATAACTATATGAGAATGTATATATTACATGTAATATTTATATAATATTCTATAAATAAGTAAAAGAACAATAACTGTATAATGTATGTATAAACTAAGAATTTCATAAATATCTATTACATCTATTATAATTTAAATATGTGAGTCTTTACATCTTATAGACATTTATATATGTGTGTAGAGAGGGACAAAGAGATGAATTTATGCATGCACACATGCTTATATATATATATATATACATACATACATACACACACGTGTTTATCTTCAACACATGCTCATGTCCATGTACATAGTCATAAATCCCCAATTAAAATATTAAATCACTAAACCACATTATAAAACTTAAAGACATAAAAACAACAAGGGTACCTCATATACACATCCACGGGCAAACACATATCCCCATTTAATTCTCTATATATGTGTGTGTGCCTATGGATGCTTAATTTCATATATATGTATTTTTATTGGCTTGATGATATACATCTCTCTCTATATGTGTGTGTTTGTATGCATGTAAAGAGAGATGAATATATGTATGCACACATGCTTATATATACACACACATGTTTACCTTCAACACATACTTATGTCTACACAAGTAGTCCAAATCCCCCACACTATAGAACTCATTCAATACACAAACAACACCTCGTATACATACACACACATGCATAGATATATGAAATTAAATAGGAAAAAAACTTATTGAGATACTTGGAAAATGAATTAAGCTTGAATTTCATAAACTTAAGAATTATAAAGATTTTTTTATTCTCAAACTTCATAGACCTGTCATCCCAAGTCCGCCATGAAATCTACAAAGAATCGATGGACAAATACAAGCTTAGAGGGACTTGCAGACTTGTCATACATGGCGGCTCACAACCCTAGCCAAGAACGAAGTTATAGAGCTCCTTAGTGCACTCAAGAGTGGTCCGAAGGGGCAGCTGACGTGGCTGGATGACATGGCAATGAGGTAACTATCCAATAGACAATGACGTGGTTAGTGAGGTGGAGGATGACGTGGAGGGTGACATGGAGATGACGTGGAGGGTGACGTGGGCACTGAGGTGGCACTTTGTATATAAGAATTTTTGCTAAAGTCTTAGAGATAGGACATGGACATAGAGACAAAACGAGGAAGAGTGTGGTTGTATATGCCCCTTGAATAAACACATAAACTTCCTTCACAAGACTTATAAAGTGGCTGAGATTTAGCTTGTGGTTATGAGTTCAAATCCCATAATTGGTAATATACTTCTGCATAGGTTTGAAACATATAGTGGATTTACACACACATGCACACACACAACACACACACATATATATATATTTGTGTAAAACTACATATATATCATATTTATACCCTTAAAAAATTTTAAATTACATATATACCCTTGTGAAAATTTGAAATTTACATTTATAACCTTAAAAAACTTCAATTCTTTATTTTAATTTTAATAATACTACTTAATAAAAATTAGGTATTTAACTTATAACATATTTAGAATAAAATAAAATAAAGTTTATTAATTGTTAAATGTTAAAAATGTCATAATAGCAAATGTTAAGAAATAACATATTTAAAAAATTAAATATTATATTGCATTATATGTTTAACTGATTGCATTTTGAAACTAAATATAATAAAATATAAATTAATCATAAAGTTTTTTTTGAATTTTTTAAAAACTATATATTTTAATATATTTAGTTTATATTTAAACTAATTTTTAAAAAATTTATATTAGTATAAAAAAATTAGTTAATATATATAGTTTATTAATTTATGTAATTTTCCCTAAAAAATCTAACATTTGCTTTGCATTTTAAACATTAACAATTAAAAAACTTTATTTTATTTATTTTAAATATTTTATAAGTTAAATACATATTTTTTATTAGGTATTATTATTTTAAAATGAAAATATAAGGATTGCAATTTTTTAAAAGTATATATGTAAATTTTAAAATCTCTAAAGGTATATATACAGTATGTAAATATAATATGTTTTAAGGGTATATATATAATTTCTCCTTATATTTTATAATGCGCTCATTACCTCTCCCATTTCAATCAATCGCGGAATTTATAGTCTCTCTCTCACACACACATACCACATTTAAACATTATGTAATTCAAAATGAAATATCTTTTATTAAGCCATAATTCAAGTTTGCACGGAGGATGTATGTGTGTGTGTGTATAATATAATATACAGGTGTGCGTTCTGATATAATCCAAAACTAAAATATTATTTATTCTAATATATTAAACTAAATAATTATTTTCTTTATATCCTTATTTACAAAGTTTTACAAAGTAGAAAACTATCTCTAGTTTAATTATAGAGTATAACTCACTATCAAACTACATATGAAATGGTGAAATAAAAACATAATCTAAATGAGAAAGTAAATAAAATGTTTTATCATTGTGTTTTAATGAATTATAGCATAATTTTATACATGTTATGAACCCAAAAACCAACCCTTGTTCTTGCACCCTTAGTACTTCCCCTAGTATGTTAGTCAAAAAATTTCTACCCTAATATTTATAAAATTAGGCATAGTTTTTTTGCCTTGTTTATTTTGCATTTTTTGGTGAAACACATGTTACCATTGTAAGTGATTGGTAAGTACTTGATGTTGTGAACAAGAAACTCAGAGATGTTGATTCTAAGTTGTGAACATTGGTTGAAGGTGGTTTGACCACCATCAAATGACTAGTTGATGCAAACAAGCGGCCGTCCAAAGGGAGGCCAAATGGTCAAGTGGGTGATGAACAACGAGTCTTGATCGATAGCAATGATTGTCATGCAGCACTAACAGCATGCTAGATCTGATCATTTGGATCAACCACCAAGGTATTGAGAACAACACGCATGAGGGAGGTGCATTAAGGAAGTAGGACAAGACTTAGCCATAGGGCGGCAGGCCTGTGGGGAAGTGCCACTGGGCCTACAACTTAGTACCAACCAACCCACTATTTAAGCAGGAAGGTCAATAGTGGGTCAGGGTCCTTCTAATCCATCTTTTTATGTGTATTTTGTTTCAGCCACCTCTGGGAAAGGGGCCACCTTGTACTTCTAAGGCAATATATATATAATTCTTCTATTTATTGCTACCCACCTTCCTAGATCTCCCTCCTCTCCTCTTCTTGCTCCCTCACCAAAGGAAGCACTAGCACTATTAGGAGGGGAGCTGCAGTCCATTGATACACAGACCCTCGTGGCCTTTACATTGATGGCTTATGGAAGGTCGAAGAACTCGTCCAGGCGCAATTGTCTCTTGACCCGCCAAACATCGGGTCAGCCGATCAACTCTTTGAACCTGGAATACCTGGGTGACACGAGATCCGATGTCCTCTCCTGGCCCTTGATGGACACGCGAATCTCTTGGATCACCACTGGCCTGTTCCTCTCCGTCCAATCTGTTGTCATAGTAGTTGAAGTATTGCACTGTACATCTCCTTCCAAGGTGTTGCCGATGTGGTAGTCCTCATGACGTCCTCTGAGGTGACTGGCACAACTATCCCTATGCCCAGATACGCAATGATGGCACCACCAAACCATCATTGCCTTTGTAGTACGTGCCTCACACATGCAGTCCATCCTCATGGACCATGTGACCCTATGAGCTGGCCACACATGTGTTTGGAGGTCTTTCTCTCAGCCGCACTGTCCTTCCTACTATGCTTCCTTGGGAGTTCCCTGTCATGATGGCCTTGGGTGCCTCAAATTGAGCTCCATCTAGGTGGATGTTTGGCCCAATGCAGCTATTATCAGCTGTTTGTCGTAGTGCTTGTTCGTCATTGCCACTCCTGTGACCCTGATGATGTCTGGTGGAGCCCACCCTAGTCCTAGCTGTAGGGCCTTTCCGGTTGGTCCCTCCCCACCAAGGCCTTCCACCATCAGTCCTGCGCATCCCACACCTGAGACTTCGCACCCTACTTTTATTAGGGAATGTCCCCGCCGGGGCTCTTCCCTCCTCCACTTCCATAGCTAATATCCAATCAACTGTGGTTGTGGGTATTCTCGGTTGAGGGGGGCATATATGGGTCTGTGATCCAATCCACTACCTGGCTTGGATCGGCCTCTACTTAGGTGGCGCTACTATCTAGTTGGGGTGCATCCAAGTGGCTCCTCCGGAATTACGATGGTGGTTGGTGAATAGGTCCTTATGCTCCCGCACAGTGTCTATATTGCTACGGGCTTCGGGTGCTCCCCTTGCGATCCTTGATTCACCCGTGCAGTGCCTTTTTTGGTGAGGGTCCTCTCGCCTTACGTGACCCAATCGCCACTTCGCCGTCATCCAATCCTCCGCACCTGCCTGGCACATAGCATTCTAGCGCTCTGAATCTTTGCGTGGGTGCATGGACTTGGCTTGCAAACACGGACCTCAGTCCCTCCTGGTGTGTAATCTTATTAGCTGGTGCTCCCATCATGTTGTAGCTTTGCGCCCCTGAGCTAGGGTCAACCAAAAAGCAAGTTGAATCCCCCTCTGGTGTGCATGTCAAGGATAACGACGTTTATCCAAAATTTGATAACTTGGATCTCAACTTCTACTGCCCTTAGGATGCCCCTGAGTGTTACCTCAGCTTGATTTGCCATGCGTACCTAAAAAGGAGTAGGCTCCGGGGTTGCACACTCAGCTCATAGTGGAGTTTCGTCGACATGATGTTCACTACTGACCCTTCATTTATAATTAGCTCGCTAATTGTGTGGCATGCCATACAAACCGGAATGGTTGGGACGTCATTCACGAAGTCCACTATGGTTGTAGTGCCTCTTGGTCGAGCCTAGCTGATGCTTGTGGCTGAGCCCCGCATAGCATAACTGAAATAAGTGGCGGTCTCTCATATGCTGAAGGCGAGACGTTCTCTGTACCCCTCAATTCTTGGCTCTAGTTGAGCTTCGCCAGTTCTGGGGCGGTCGGCACGTCAGTTTGCTTCCTTACCCACTACTTTAACACTGAGGGTTTTGCTGCCCATCCTTTCTTATAGTGCCTTCCTACTCCCCTAGTTCTACGCATGGGCATCGACTTGTTTCATCCGCTAGGGGGGCCTGTGGTGTTGTGTTCATCCTGTCGTCTGGTTCTGGTAGTACTACTGTTACTTGATTTGCCTACGGTGTGGGAATTAGTGTCGGGCTAGTGGGGATTTGCCCATTTTCCACCCTTGCGGTGTCGAGCACTTGCACTTCTAATATGGGTTTGATTAATGATACCTAGGAGCACCAGTAGAGTGGGTGCGGACCGCCACATAGCACGCACATCATCTCCCTGCGTTTCAGCCGCCTCTCCATGTAGTCGTACCTAGGTTGATAAGGCTACCGCTCCTGGGAACAAGACCTATGACCCCAATCTCCTGATCATGACCTCTTGCGAGGCTGGTTGTTCCCGTTCGTTCTACGCCCATAGCTATCTACATCCCCTTTGCCTTTTGTTCTACCATCAATGTGGTTGCCTGCGATAGCCTATTGCTCAAAAGTTCGAACGATAATCGTATTAAAAATGAGAAAACAAATATATAAGAATATTTGTATGCTAAACTGTATACTGTCTCCAAGATACCCAAGAATATTCAAAGAATATCCCATATACCTTGGAGTCATGGACTTGAAAGCTCAAGCTCGCAGATACCCAGTTTTGTCATGCTTCAGACCTTTACCGATCTCTATCGGGATACTGTTGCATGCCGGTCCACGAACCAGTCCACATTGCTCAGAAGTTCGACCAATCAATAGCAATTGTCCGTGTTGTGGGACCGGCAAATGTTACATACCCGACAGTACTTGTCCCGAGTGCGATGTATCCCATTTGAGCAAGTGTTGCTATTAAGTCTTCCTTCCATGCTACCCCTCGATGGGTTTCCCCTCTCTATAGCTGTATGTGCACTTTGGCTCCCGACCATCTCTCCTTTCTGGTAGATTTTGGGACATCTGAGAGATTTTCCTCGTCCATGGTGGTGTTGTTTGCCCCTTCAACATCTGATTTGTCATGTGTCTTCCTCTCCTATGTCTCTCAGCTTCCCGCTTCTTTGCCTTCTTAGCGTACTGGAGTAACTTGTCAAACGTCCGATCATCATTTAGCTCGATCCACTTGTAGATCTCCGGCTGCATTCCCTTTCGGTACCACATTTTTTGGTCAGATCGACTAGGGCATTCCTTAGCCGAGCGATGTATCCCAGCATGTGGACTATGTATTTGTCGACCAACTCTCCCGCTTTCTACTTCAAGTTCGTAAGCTTATAGATTACCTCTTCCTCACTTTTTTCCTTCCGGAAAGTGTCCAAAAACACCCTCTCTGCAGTTTTTTAGCGAGCTCCTTGTTTGCCTCGTGGAATCGCATCCACCAGGCCTTCTTATCCAGAGTGCATGCGAATGCACTCAACTTCTTGTGGTTGTCGTTTACACTCCTCAACTTGCATACCTACTCGAACTTGTGTACATGTTGGTCTGTGTCTTCACCCTTCGCTCCTTGAAATGCAGGTAAGGGCACTGTTAATGTGCTCTCCTGCATTCAATTGAGTGTGTATGTTAGTAAGGTCACTGGATCGATTCCCATGGCATCCCATTGAGCCTGGGAGGTGCTCCGACCGGACCCTCCACTTCGGCCGTGATGTAGTTTACGTCTAGTATTCTATGGGTACCTTTCTCCTCCCTCGCGCCCCCGCCCTCCAATTGAAGGTGGGTGACGAGGACGGGCTCCTCTCGATTATCCCTCGAGGGCCCCCTTCACAGGACCAACCTAACGATTGGTGGTGTGACATACCTAGCTAGATGGTATTCCCTCATCTAGTTAGTGGCTTTGTAGGACCGTGTGACCCTGCGGAATCCCCTCACAGTGTCGAGACAGTCGTGGTTGACAAGGCATATTCTCCTTGCCTTGAGACAATATCCCCTCATCTTGTGGTGGTTGCAGCTCTGCCGTATGCCCTTGCAAAATACCCTCGCAGGGTCGATACGGTCTTGGTTGCTCAAGCGGATTTCCCTTCCCTGGGATAAAATCCCTTTGTCCTCACCCATAGTGACCATTGTGTGGCCCCCTTGCTGGTACTTCTTCTTAGTTTGTCAGCTCATCGACGTCTAGTTGCTTTTGCATAGGTGGTCGTCCCATGTATACCCCAACCTTCCGAAGCCTCGAGTTTCATCTTAGTAATCACCCTAGCCTGTTGCATTGTCCAATTGACTAAACTCCTGGAGCAAAGGTTGTTTCGTCGGTAATCGGTGCCCTTCATGTGAGGCCTTCTGAATGAAGCTCTTCCTCCCTCTTTTTGGGCATCCACGGTCCTCCGCCTTACGCTTGTAGGTGATGGTGGCCTTGGGTTTCTTATCTTATGTCCCTCATAACATTGGCCATGCCGAACCTCTGACTCTCATCCCTCGTTGCTATCCGTGCTGATCTCGTCACCTTGAGATTCCTGCCTCCAACGTAGGCCCCTTCCTGGGGTTCTCCTAAGCGGGGTTCTCCCTCGGGGTACTCGTCAAACACGGGTTCAGCTCTTCAATGTGGGGGCTCATTATAGCCGTCACTTTCACCTACGTCGAGAGGGGGTGGAGGGCTTCCAACGTCTGCCATCCATCCCACTTTGCATCGTAGGTCATTGCCAGGTGGGGTCGCCATCTAGGCGTTACTCATTCCCGCACACTTCTATACCTGGAATGACATCTGGACATGTTGTGGGTTCTCCATACCTTTCTTCGTCATTTGCGGCTTGCGACCGTCTCTACTGCTGTTGTGCCAGGTTTTTCACTTCTCGAAGGTTTGGCCATGTGGTGTTTGCATCATTTCATCGGGTAGGCGAGACATGGGCCAATGGTGGCAACCGGGGTACCTCTTTGCCTTTCATTAACCTCTCTCAACCAGCCCGATGCATCCTCCTAGCCAGTTGGTATTCACTGATCTCCAATTGTTCAAACGAGTTAATCCCAGCTCTCGGTCTCTCCTTTAGGCTATAACCCTACTTGCTATGGTGAACTCCCCTCCGTGGTGCCACAAATGGTGTCATAAACTCCACAAGCCAATGTGGTGTTGCTTGAAGTTTTATGATTTTAAAAATAGTACTTCTTACACATCGTTAACTACCGTATTCATATTCGATGGTCGCCAGGACGCTATGGGTAGTGTCCAGTCCTAGGGGTCCATGTTGGTGATCCAAACTTACCTCAGGAGCACTGGAAGGTGCTGAGATGGCCTCTACCCAGATGCCGTGAGGGTTCATGTACAGGTGAGGAGGAATTCTCCAGAGTAGTGCTGCCGCTTCCTTTGGTAGTACGTTTAGTCTAGGAGCGAGGCAAGAGGAGAGTAACAAAAGAGGTGAATAGAAGGAGAATGTATATATATATATATATATGTATTGCATGTCCAAGTACAAAACTGCCCCAAAAAGGTGGAGCAAGATACAAAGACGAAACGGACTAGAAGGACCCCGACCACTACTAGCCTTCATGCTTATATAGTGGGTCGGCTAGTGCTAGACCTTAGGTATAGGTTTCACTCTCTCACTGGTCTGCTACCCTGTGACAAAGTCCTACCTACAACATTTATGCACCTCCCTAACGCGTATTGTCCCAAGTACCTTAGTAGTTGATCCGGACGATTGGATCTACGCTTGGGTTAAGGGCTCATTATCAATCCATACCTGCTATACCTTCACCACTCGGCCGCTCTGTTGCATCACTCGTTCACACAGCTGGTAGTATGACGGTGGTCAAACCACCATCAACCATTTATCATCATATAAATATAATTGTTGCACAAGGAGATGATTGTACAATAAGTAACAACATTCAACCTTCAAAGTAAAGAGTAAAGTTGTAATAAAAACCATGACACCAACTCAAAGAACATGAATTCATTATTGACTGTATTAAAAAACATACAACATGGATTTAAAAGTTGATACTAAAAAATCTTAATAAGGTAACTTACTATTTGAAACTATATAAGCACATGGCTTTGGGAAACTTTTGTTTGGGAGTTAGAAGGGCTTATTATCACACAAATAGAATTACAAGACACTTTCTAGCCTAAACAAGGTGGTAAAAAGAGTGCAAATGATGCAAAAGCCAATGCGATGTGAAAGTGCAAACCCTACACTTCATTAAACAAAACAAAAAAAACATAAACCATGTTTTGACAACTACAAGAATCTTCAGAAATTGATGATCATTCTCATTACTCTAGACTTGTCATATAATCAAGCTATTTAGATGGGTGAAGTTATTAACACACATGAAGTCATCATAATAAACAATGAGGTAAGGTTGCACGATTCCAACCATAAAGGAGGCGCCAAAGGTATGATAAATGCTTAGACAAAACATGATTTTTAAAGTCGGCATGCATCACACACGTTAAAGTCATTCGATATGAATGGATGCCAAGAAAAGTTGAAAGTGTCCTCATCAACAAAGTTGCAAGAGAATACATATATTCTAAAGTTAAGAGTAATAAACTATATAATATATTCTTTAATAGTTAAATTTTTAACTTTAATTAACATTTATTAATATTTAATTAATCTTTATTACAAGAATGTTCTTTAAAATATTCTCTGTTTTAAAGAAGAATAACAAGATTAATTATTAAGAATCCCTTTATTAAAAGGTAAATTATAAGAATTGGGACTATAATTATTCTCAATATTCATCATGCATTAAAAATTAACTAGAGCCAAAGTAGTCCCAAATGGCAGGCCACAAACATGTAATGACCAAAAAGTATATGAAATATAGTTTTTTGAATATCTTCATGAATTATTGAAATCTATTAATACTCAAAGGTTAAATCCAACTTGGTAAACCATCAACTCTAACTTAAATGATATAATAAATTGATAGTGTTGAGAAGTAGATAACTATTCTTTTATAAAAAATTGGTAATCCATACAAAACTACAATGACATGTCAAGCTTAAGCACCATGTGATATGACTATGAACTCCATGATGAATGATAAACTTATTTGCTTTCATGTCAGTAAAAGTAATTTGCATTGCCAATAACTCCTTTGGTGATTGTCTCTTAACTAGCACCTTAAATGACCTTAAATTATTAATCACATGTGTTATTTAAAACAAGTCAAACTTAAATAAATCTGCATACTCGTGATTAAGCTTATAAACATACTATGTGTGATACTTTGGTGATGGATCAAATACCTATAACTATACCTATTAAGATTAATACCATTTAAAAATTGGGACCAATGGTGAAGTATGTATGAAATAAGCAACATTAAGTTTCTTTAAATGCAAAGAAATATATTACAAAAAAAACCATTTCAAACTATGGAAAACGTAGTATTAAAGAAGTAATCGAGAAGTAATGCTTTAATCAATTGTAACTTAGGATAATATCAAAAACTTATAAAGAAACCAGCTTGAGTGGGTTAAAAGTAAAATTTAAAATTATCACTCATGATCAGTATTATTAATGTTATGTGCTTCTAGATCATCTAATATCGAGCCCATCAATATGCGATACGAAGAGCATGAATAAATCTAACTAATTCAAGTTGCATGCCAATCATAATAAATCAAATTTAATTATTTTTGATATGTTAAGATACATCCATATCCAAAGGGTTAACAAGTTTTATTTTTATTTAGAGTTTCTCAAGATATTTAATAACAACGACTGAATCATCACCCTATAAATCTAAATGCACTAAGTGAGACTATTTCTCATTTTATTCAGAGTTTCAACACGAAGTTCATTATGACTTTTAAAGTAAAACATAAAGTTGTAATAAAAACTATTACATTGTATGCAATGTGGCACACATGTGATATATGGGATTAACACATGAAAGCCATGTCACCACCCATGTGTCACTATGCATGTGCTGTGTAGTATTTACGCACGTGCATATACTTATAATACATAATATTTACTGAAAAGAATAAGCATTTACATAAATACAATGCAAATAGTGTATATACACACATACACACATGCATACACTTTACACTACATATTTACTAAATATATTACACATTTACATAAATACAATGCAAATAGTGTATATACACACATGCATGTACTTTACACTACATACTTACTAAATATATTACGCATTTACATAAATACAATGCAAATATTGTATACACACACAATATAAAATACTAATTGTAAGGTCCACGTGTATGGTTGCATGTGTACATACTATTATTAATGTAGTGGATTTTGATAGCCATTGGATTGGTTTCAATCTGGACCACTCGCTCCTGTATATAAATTAGGGTTTTTGGGATAATGGGATATAAACATTTTTATATTTCGAGCTCTCACGTTGGTGGAGGTAAGGGGCACCTCTAATTGTCCCTACGGAGCGCTCAGATTTGTATCGTTTTTGTAAATCTTATTTGTCTTCTTAGATCTAGTTTTTTCATTATTTAGATATATTCTTTCCTTGTAGACTTTTGTCATAACATGCAAATCCTTTGTTTGTGGAGTAACTACTCATGTAGTTGTTGAATGCCATGCGGATGCAACTAAATAATCATTCTTAATTGATGGTGGCATTCACAGCCCATCGCACTCCTCCTCTTGCTCATACTGCAAATCATCGCGTTTGGCCAAATTTCTTTCGCAGAAGTCCTAGGGATGATGCATACCATTGGTTTGACTCTTCACTATGGTCACCACATATCATTCATGAGACGATGCTTAGTGTTTGTGTGAGTTTCTTACTTGTCTTCAAAGGATACAGTTGCAATGGTACAATGGTCTGGATGTTGCAACTCGTAAGGATTAGAGTATTCTTCTAGAAATCTTCAAACATGTGTTTCGGCATGCAAAACAACTATGAGATGCTTTTCAGTAGTTGCATCGTGTTCATCATGAGCCATCTGAGTCGGTAATGCAGTTCAATGTTCACTTTCGAAGCCTTTTGCTGTGTTCAGAGTCGAAATGCATCAAGTTAGTTATGTTGTGGCTAGCACTTCATCAAGACCTTGTGGGGCTTGTGCATGCACTAGCTCCAGTGACTCTTGACGATGCTTTAAAGTTAACACAACGATATGACATCACCTCTCCCACTTGCATCTTCACATTTTCTTGTTCCACTTCATGTTGGGGATGGTCCTGCTCCGATGGAGGTTGATGTTGTCGCTGCTTGTGTACCAGCACAAGGTTGGGCCCGTGGACGTGCAGTTCGTTATTGGACGTGTGATGAGGTTGGACACACGTATTGATGCTGTCAATGGTTCCCCAGTTGACATCCCTCATTTCTGGGGTGGAGGCCTTAGTGTCAACAACGTCCAATTAGCACTGCTGCAATGGAAGGTCTTAATGCGGTGGATCTTCTAGGAAATGATGAATGGCACGAGTAGAGGAAGGTCCTCGTGCAAATAAATTAATGACCCCTCTATCTTTCTTTGAGAGTATCATCAAGGGGTTCACTCGGCACCAGTTCATCCGGTCTTCACTTTTCAAGCTCAATTTAATTACATGACACGTCATGTTTTCCATTTAGTGTTGGTGAATACAGGTTCGAGTTTATCCTATATTTCTTAGTTTATTGTTACACATTGCAGTCTTCATTTGCGTCATGCAGTAGAACCAGTCTTCATTTTGTACGGCAACGGACACACTCATGCTTGTTCGTGAGATGAAGTTGACATCGTTATTTTGTGGACGATCGTGAGCTTGAGCTTCAATCTTTGTGGGTGGTACCGAGTCAAGCTTTTCACTTTATTTTGGTATGGATTGATTGACTCACAATCATGCCAAGTGTGACTTTGAAAAGTCTTCCCTTGTTTGATTCTCCCTCATCTTTCTTCCATTCCTTTTACTTTTATTCCACTTTGTTCATCTGCTTCCACCTCTGCTTTCATCATTTTGTTTCACCCTTACTTTTGACCATCTTCCCTTCATGCTCTTCCTTTCCCTCTCTGGATCCGTCAGATGATCATCATGTTGTAATCATTAATCAACTTTAAAAGGAGTATGCTGATCTTTTCAACTTCGACTTATCATCTGGGGCCAAAATTGCAACACGCCACCCTATTTCAACTGGGGATGCTAGGCCAATCAAGGTACCTATTTAACATCAGTCACCAAAGGAGCTCAAAATCTTATGAGCAAATGTTAAAGAAATGTTAGAGAAGGGTGTTATTTAGAAATCTCGAAGTCCTTGGGCATGCAAACCTCATCTTGTAAAGAAGTGATATGGGAGCATTCGATTCTGCATTGACTATCGCCCATTAAATGATGTAACCATTTTAAATATGTACCTCTGGATATTGGCAAGTTCCAATGGCTGACATGGACATTCTCAAGATTGCTTTTTGGACACCATTTGGTATGTATGAGTTCTTGGTGATGCCTTTTGATTTGGGCAATGCTCCAATGACTTTCCAGCATATGATGGATGAGGTTCTTTACAATATGTTGGAGGTGACTACGACTTCATCGACGATGTTTTAATTCACTCAGATGGAACATGGGAGGATCATGTTGGTAATGTACGTAAGGTTTTGGATCAGCTGCGGGAAGTTAGTTTGAAGTTGAAACCGTCTAAGTGTGTGTTTGGATTTAAGAACACCACTTATCTTGGTTATCGCATTTCCTGTGAAGGTTTGCAAGTTAATCATGACAAACTTGTTATAGTTTTGAAATTCCCTATGCTGAAGTGTGTGAACGATGTGTAACACTTTCTTGGCAAGGATACAATATTTGGGCCGTTTTGTGGATCATCTTTTAGATCATAGTGCACCGTTGTGGGCATTACTAAAGTCGTCAATGTCATCTTTTGTATGATTTAAGGATTGCAAGCAAGCATTTGCAAATCTTAAAGAACTATTAATGACTCCTAGTTTTGGCATACCCTAATTACACTCGTTCTTTCATCTTGCGCATGGATGCTTCTGACATCGGTCTCATGGGCGTATTGAATAAATGTACCTAGCCAACAACATCCCATTGCGTACATTAGCCATACATTGTAGCCAGCAAAGGTGAACTACTCCACAACAGAAAAGGAGTGTCTAGTAGTGGTTTAGGGTTTTAAAAAGCTCCATGCCTGCTTGCATGGTTCTCAGACGCTGTTGGAAGGCAATCATGCTACAGTCACTTCGTTGTTGAAACGAAAGAATTTGATTGGCTGTACTATTCAATGGGCGTTGAAGCTTTAAATTTACGACTTTGAGGTTATTCATGTCCATAGAGTTCCATGATTGATGCTGATGCTCTTTCTCGAGCTCCTCTTCCACCTTCTCTCTCTTCTTTTGTCCTTGAAGAGCCAGTTGTTCTAACATCAGTGGACTTTTTGGATGAAGATTCAATACCATCAGCAGTGAGATTCAGTGTTCGCAAGGTGCAAAGTTAGATTTGCAATCTTTGAATGAGGTTCAAGAAGTTCAAGAGGTTGAGCCGTGGATTCGAAGGCTTCATGATGGGTTTGAAAATCCTACATCACTTGTTAATGACTTCCCTTTCAAGCACTTACATTTGTAATATCACCTTCATGATGACCTTCTTTATTTTGTGGAGACTGATTTAGATGATCATTTGTAATTGGTGGTGCCTTCGGTCTTCATTCCACGCTTTCTCCACACTTACCACTTACCATGACTCTCCTGTTCTTGGTGGGCACATGGGACATCGTCGTGTGATAGAGAAGTTGCACAAATCTTTCTATTGGCTAGAGTTGCGAGGAGATGTGATTCGGTATGTGCGTAGTTGTGTGTGGTGCTAAGCTTGCAATACTCCCCCGTGTACTTTGAAAGGACGGTTAAAGTCAATTATAGTTTCTTGTCCATTTAAGTTGGTGGCATTTGATTTGATGGGACATTTTCCGCGGTCGACTGCTGGCAATGAGTATGTTATTATTGCTTCTAACTACCTAACTCGTTAGGTGGAAGTTGGTGCTCTTGCTAGTGCGATTGCCTTTATTATTGGCCAGTTTCTCCTTAATTGGGTCGTGTTCCAACATTCTTGTTAGAAGCGAATTCTTTGAAATAATGGTCCTACGTTTATGAATGAGGCATTTCACATCTTAGCTTCTCGGTTGGGGATACGCCACACCTTCACAAGTACTTATCATCTTTAGACATATGGTTTGATGGAACGGCTTGTCATGACTTTCAAGGGGATGATTGCAAAGTACGTGAACTTTCAACATTTCATATTGAAATGGTTATTTACCATCTCTTTTATATGCTTATATCAATGGAATACAAAGTTTCTACTTCGCCATATAAGCTCTTATATGGTCATGACTCAGTATTGCCAACGGAGTTGGGTCTACCTTCTCACTTGCCACGAGCACTGATGCTAGGTCATGGGATAGGTATTTGACGAGCATTCTTTCATTAGTCCGAGCGAAGTCTGCAAAACACTTGGGCTGCGTACAAGTGGGACAACGACGGCAATACAACTCTATCATCATCACATGCAAAGTATAAGGTGGATGAGTTGGTATTGGTTCATTTTCCGAAGCTTACAGTACATGATTTAGTCAAGAGTCTCCTTGCTCAGTGAAAGGGACCATATTGAGTGTTTCGGCAAGTAGGATCGCAAGTTTATGAGATTCAGCACAATATTCAACCCAATCCTCCAGAGATTGTGCATGTGCAACGGTTAAAGCTTTTGTGCAACGAGGTCAAGAATAAATTGTGCACCTACATGATGTTCCTCCTGATTCGAACCCATCTACCAAAGAACCCTAACCACCTTACATCATTCCCTTTCCCTTCCATTCCTTCCCAGACGGAATGATGTAAGGTCCACATGTAACTGCATGTGCACATATAGTGAATTTTGATAGCCATTAGATTGATTTCAATATGGACCAATCACTCTTATATGTGCACATACTATTGAATTTTGATATTCATCACATTGATTTTAATCTGGACCACTCACTCCTATATATAAATTAAAGTTTTTAGATAATGGGATATATACACATTTGTATATTCCAATCTCTCACATAATTATATTAAAATTTTTTAAATTCATGTTACTAAAATTCATAATAAACTAAAATATATTCATTATTATATTATACCCAATAGTAATATTAATAAATTTTTAGTTTTATTTCTTAGAAATAAAATGAGGTATATACTTAGGATATAGATGCCAGAGTAACTCTTACCTTTAAATTAACTTATTTCATTATTACTTTCTTAATATATATATATATTGTTGAACCACCCAACATTTTATTAACATATTTCACATTATCAGTATATTTTCTAAATAGAGCATACACAAATTTTCTCTAATTTAAAAACGAAAAATCACTTTAATTCATAATAGTTTACAGAAATCTCCCACAGGGTCACGAATCCACGCAGAATAATCTACATATACCTGCTGATAAAACATGCTCACAAATATAATACACACAAATATGCTCTCCGTGTGTGCTTGTACAGATGCATATAAACGTGTAAAACATGACTTACATATAGTTTTTTGTTGTAACTATCTTGCGCTCTTGTGGATTTTAAAGCCATATATCCTGGGTACATAGCTTTGAACTGGCTTGGGTGGCTTCAGACTTGGATTGGTCAGCAAGAGCAGATGAGCAAAAGTCGTTCCAAAATATGCTCCATCAATGTCTTAGCAACCCCATCATCAAGGATTAAAACAACACACCAGACTATATACATATACGATTTCTAATAAATGCATATGATATGCATAAGTATATGTATGTGTGGTGTAAGGATACTGCCTTGATACTTGGATCGAGGGTAATAGAGATCCTCGCATTTGGGACAATACATCTTCACTGTGCTATTCCTGGGAATATCCGACTGCCCGACAGGCAAACATTGTTGTCCAGAACAGTGAAATCTCGGGCACCTGCCGAAATCAGCATTCTTGTACTTCTCCAGCTAATATACAAAGAAAAAGAGTTCATATATGTATATACAACAAGCAATGCTAATGTACATAAAACCATGGTATTGTTTGCAATATAGAGTATGTGTGTGTGAGAGAGACAGACAGACAGACAGAGAGCCTTTGGAAAACCATACCATTGCAGCCATTCCTTTGCTGGTCAAGATATAACGAACATGAATAAGTCCGTACAGCATCTCGGCCGCAGATTCTACCATTTCGTTTTGCTCCTCGGTGAGAATATCATCTGTAGGAAATCAGTACATAAAGAAATATATATAACATCTCCATACATTTGCTATATACACCTTTATATATAAACGTCACATATAATTTACAACAGCGAACATGAATTATGGATGGCATGAAAATGCACATATCACCATACTAACATGTATAAAGTAAATGCACCAAAGTGTAAACATAAACCTGTAATGTTCCTGTATTACGGGCAAGCACTTACCATTAGGAGATTCAACGTCCAGGATGAGATCGAGGGCATAATCATAGTAAGGAACTTGGGCACTGAGCCCACTGAGGTTGAAATCGTCTTGTATGTACTCCTCATCCACCTCGCAGAAAAATTCGTTCCCTTTTAGACCACAGAACCATGATATCCATGACACATCCTCCTCCTCTGAAACGCTCACGTCTGCCTCTTCACTGTCCGTCTCCGAATCTTCCCCTGTACACACGAAGTATATTCATCTTCTCTCTCTCTCGTCTCCCTCCCTCTCCCTCTCCCCCCCTCTCTCTGTATATATATGAGTGTGTGTGGTACTATGATCAAAGAATCATTCTTATATAATTCACTTCTGCAATTACATTTACAAGATCACTATAGCATACGTCGAATTCAAATTTTCCATAGCGATATGTATCGCATGTGTATACACTCCTATATATTCCACATTCTTAGCTAATAATGCACTAAAAATACATATTGAATCTATTAATACTGTATTACTGATCGAGATTCTTACACTTTCTATATAGAAATGAATGGAATACCTTCGAACTTGGACTTTTCAACAAACACACGTCTACATTCCACATTCGAAGCTAATAATGCAATCCCAAAACATTACACAGCAAAGGTATGTGTGTACTGTTAGATTCATACACTTTCTACAGTATATAATGCATAAATCTGTAGTAATGAATGGATCAACAGGATATACGCTCAAATCTGTACATATGCATGTATCATTCATCCAATCTCAAAAACATTGTTTCTTACAAAATAATGCATCGACCTACAGTAAATCAATGATCAAAAGAGCATACCCTCGAATTTAGACTTTTCATAGCGATCGTCGATCTTCATATTGCGGCGGCCTGAAGAAGTCGATGGATTCTCTTGCCCATTTGCTCCTGCGCGATTCATACACCAGATTGAGAATGTACACACAGACACACGCACATACCCTTGGAAGTGGAGTGCGATGATACATCTTCATCGAGCTTAGGAGCTCTACTGCTTGTCGGCGTAGGGCGGCCAGTCTTGCTGTACATAGCTACGGTGCAACATGCCCTCCCTATATACTACAGTAGCCGCTCACCGCCATAGCCATCGCCATGCTCACCGCCATAAAGACCCTAAGTGAGGAGCCCTAATGTGAGGAGGAAGATGGGGATGACACAATGTGGACTTCGCCTGACTTTTTTTTGGGAACCACGCCACGCCCCGCGTGTAGCTCCAGCAAGAACAACTTTACCAATACATTAAATAAAGTTTTAAACCTTATTAGGGCCCAAGAGTATATTCCTTTTTCCTTCTTCTAAACGATTTAAATTATGAGATATTCCTATTTACTGGTTTATCTAGGTAAAATTCATAAAAACGGATTATGCTAAAGTATCTTAAGTTTTATTATATTAAATTATATTATAACTCACATAACCATAACAAGTGACATTAAATTAAATTCTTCTGATTTAAGTCAACTAATGGACGAACAGAGTAAAACTTTCATAAGATATGAAAGTATATTTAAACTTTTTTACATTAATGTTTCTTAAATGAAATTAAAAACTAGTTAAATTTAATTAAAATGTACCACATCATCACCTCTCGTCTTAAACATAAAATAATGATTTTACCAATATATTATATAGCAATCCTTGTATCATATTTATATAAATCTGGCATTCATATACCCTAATTATTATAAAAGAATATTCTGCATTAACCTTTCGGCACTGGTCATGCATAAACATGTTATGAATATAATTAAAATATTACATTTCTTAATATAACTTACTGGCGGATGAGCAGCTCTTTTAGTTTTACAAGGTCCACGTCACTTTAACAAAAGGGATTCATGTTCAATGAGAAGATTTAATAAAAATATTATTTTAAATTAAATTGAGAAATATATATGTATGTTTTATGAATTGTGTGTATTCTATTTTCTTAATTTAGTATATCTTATTTGCCTCTATGTGGAGTTGTATTTGTTGTCGTCCTAATGCAAAAAGACATGCACTCGTGACACACACGCGCAGAGCATAGCAGAGCTCAATGATATCTGTCAAGGTCCATACATAGATTAGGGTTTAGGGTTTAGGAAGGTATGTCATCTAGAGTTTCCTCATCACTACTGGAGAATGACCATGGCTTCTGGTTGGGTAACTCTCAGTCATCTCCTTAGGAATCTGACATTACAGTCGGACCACCAATGAATGGGTGGCTGGATGTGAATTTGACCCCACTTTGAAGAGAAGTATACATATGTACAGAGCAATATGGTATGCTAGGTTTCTACTGGCACGGTCACATATGAGAAAAGCCCTAGCCCCATCTTGTTCATTTAGTGTATGAGATATCATTTTAATTCCTGAATTCCATTATTATTAATGCATAATTTGATTTAAAGTATTTCAAATTTAACTTTTAAGTTTGACCCGAGGTGGGAAAGTTTTTTCTTAAAAAAAAACGTCAATTTAAAAGTTATTTGGTATTTATTAAAATTAAAAAAAGAAAAAGGAAAATAGGTTCAATTTTTTTCAAAAAGGACTCAAATCAGTTTCAAAGGTTAATTGCCATTAATTCCAGAACATAAAACTTATAACACAATTGTTTTGCTAGCTTATATGCAAGTTAAATTTAATTAAATACCATTTTAGTTAAAGTATTTGGAATTTATAATCACCAATTCAATCTTGCACTCGATTAATGTTGTTTACTTCGTGTTCCCATAAAATGTGATAAAAAGCTTTTATTAAAGTCCTACCTTTTTATCATCTATATCAAAATCCAGTATCTCATTAAGGTTTCTATATCCATATTAGGCATTGCATCTTTTCCCTCTACACAAACTCAACCCAAATAAATTATAGGTTCTTCATTCATATTAAACATTTCATAAAGAGTTAACTTGTCAACATTAAGGGAATTTTCTTCTTCATTATCATTATAATTTCATAATCATTAGAGTCTTCCTCCATTCCAAACTTATTAATAAATAGAATTTAAATTAGAATTACTATGTACTTAAATTTATTATTAAATAATATTTTATTGTTATTTCAATCATGGCACCAACTCATTACAACTAGGGTTGTCAAGGATAAGAAAATAACTATCATGCTTTAAAGCTAATACATAAGCAAAAATTTTTGCCTTAACACCATGATTTAATATAAGCAATCCTTAAAAATTATCATAAACTTTAGTACTTATCAATCATTTACCAAACAAATCAAGTTATTAGACCTTTCCAAAACCAAGTTTACATGTCTAATTACTTTTAAATTTATCACATTAATTGTAGCATCCATCCACCAAGCATTGTGAAAAATGATGTTTATTAATTTTTTTCTATGTGAATGTTACATCTTCATTTTTTATTAATGTTGATGATTTTCTCTTCTTTACATGAGCTTGCAAAGTTATCTCCAAACCACTCACAAATCCAAGAGTGGTAAACTTCTCATTGAAGAATACAAGTTATGCCTTTTGCTCCCTTAAAGCCACCACATGTGGTTTAAAATTAACCTTATTGAACCTAGTTAACAGTTTTGAGTTTGACGTGCATAAGTTGTTATTGCTTTATTACTAACTTTTTCATTACTTCCTCAAAAATTTTTATACTAAAAACGCCTGAAGAGAAGTCCTTTCAAAAGTTCATCAATTTACTTTTGAAATTATTAAAATTTTGTCAAACCATTCTCACACTGATGCCTGCACATTGTCCAACAAGGTTGCTCACATACCATGAGTATGAACAAATCACTCATAAGATGCTACGAACAATAAGTTTAATATATCTTAATTAATCATCTTTGGGTTGAGCTCCACTGTCAAAAGACAATTGAAAATATTACTTAAAATCGAGTTTTAACATCTTGTAATTAAAATATATACAAATGATAATCTTGAAGAGTTATTAAAGATATTTATGATATGGTTAATCTTATAACCAGGAGAAGCTATTATTGATTTATTAATGAGGAATATACATTTTCTTTGTACATATAAACCCTAAGCTTAACAAGGATATCTTAATTTTCTTCTTTTTTTGTGTATTTATTGTGTTATGTCTCATGTTCTCAAAGTTTTAACATAAAAAAACTTAATGCATAAATATACCCCTAAAATGAATACTTTTTAAGGTATTATTCTTTGCATATTGTCACATTAATCATTTAAATATAATGAATATGTAAGTATTGAATTTTAAACATTATACTTTAAATTTCATTTACATATATGTGTATATGCGTGTGTGTGTCTATATATTATTATATATATATATATATATTATATATATATATATACTATTGTTAGTATTCATGTTGTTTATTTGATATGGTTGTTTCTTTATCTCTTTATTAACACTTGGATTATCACTATATAATTATGAAATCTTTTTATGTTCATTTAAAGTGTAGCACTTATACTTTCAAATATATTAAATACATTGTAAATTAATAATTCATATCCATTTCAAGTTAAATATGGTAAAGAGAGTATAATATATAATGTTCTAGGACAAATAGTGTTCTATCGAATTTAATAATTTTAATTTTAAAGGATTGTTTAGCAAATTCATGAAAAATAAAATATAATTAAATGAAGAAGCAAATATCTAAAGTATTGTCCAACTAAATAAACATACATACATACATACATAATATTTGCATAATAAGTTTATTATTATGTGTGTGTATGTGTGTATGCCTCATCAACAGTCATTTTAAATCCTATTAAACCCAAGTGGCACTATTAGGACCATTAACATCATCAGCATCTATACTAAATCTTAAATCTATGTGGCACTATTGAGGTCATGAACCTTATCATAACCATTCTAAATCCTAAACATTATTAGGGGTGTTGAATTCCATTGTATAATTATTATTAATTATGAACCTTAACCTAAATCTTGAACATGGTGTTTACCTTAATTGTTATTGTTTACACTAACTCAATCGTTACTTTAATCTTATGAGTTTATTTCTAAACACTCACTTAACTTGGTGAGTTTATTTTTACAATTATAATATGAGTTTATTTGCAAAATCCTAGGTTTACTCATGCTTAAATTTAATTAATTAATAAAACTTAACTTAATTATTATTCTTAACTTTGTAAGTTTGTTCCTAAGTTAGACCTTTAATTAAATTGTTATCTTTGTTATGAGTTTATTCCTAAATTGGACTCTTAATTTAATTATTAGTTTTAACATAGTGAGTTTATCTCTAAGTTAATTTATTTTTAAGTTGAATTTTTAACTTATTTATAATTCTTAACTTAATGAGTTTATTTTTAAATAGGAATTTTAACTCATTTATTATTCTTAACCTTAAGTTTATCTTTTAAGTTTCTATGTTATGTACTTACATATAAATATGGACATTTTCAACTGTAAAAGATGCCTAAAATTACATTATAAAAACTTATAACTGAAACCTGGTGAGTTTATTTCTTAAATCCTAAATCGTAAACCCACGTGGCACTATCAGGCTACTAGATTAAACATGACTAATATATAACTATGTTTAACTTAGATAAACTAGTTAGGTTAAGAATAATAATTCAATTAAGAGTCCATTAATTATAACTGTAGGAGGCATGGGTATTAGTATATAAATATATCATTGTTCAATAATACGTAATGTGTGAGTGCTTTGAAAGTGAAAAATTACATATAAAAAGAGAAACAATCATATACACATTATTAAACATATAGGATAAAATGAATGAAAAAGTTAATTTTAGAATTAAAAAACATATAAATTATACTATACGTATATATACACACATACTTTTACATACATAAGCATAATTATATCTATGCACATACATAAATACAGACACACACACATATACATATATATATTCTCATATTTTATTTGCAAATTAACATTAGTGTAAAATGTAACTAACCTAAATTTAAACTATGCAATATATAAAAATAAAATGTGTTTGTTGTTAGCACATGTACATAAACTATTACTGATATATTGTAATTTATAAGACGGAAATTTTTAAATTAAATATAAACCATTCAAGATTCATTCACAATTCTATTATACTGATATATTTCAATTTATATAAAATTATCATTTATAAATAAATCATTGAAACTTTCTACATGATAGTTTGTTTCTTTCATTTAAAAACCTTAAATGTGAAACTTTGCTTTGGAAATTGAATATACCTTGGTCATCTTACATTATTGGATTTAAAATAAAATATCTTGTAAAAGAAATTTTAAATAAAACAAACTTTCACACATTACAATCTTAAAAGAATATATATGTATGTATGTTCATAAATAGTTCATTTGGCTTGAATCTTAATGTTAGACCTGATAATATAGAATTCTATGATGTATAGTATAATATTTTAGTACCATTTTGTTTTTTATATTATTATTTGTGAAAGTTAAAACTAAAATAAAATTTATACCATTATACTATCATCAACAATTAATAATAACTACGGTGCCATGACATAAATAAATTCACAAGTAAAAAGCGTGTACACAAGGCACCCAGAGGAAAGCATATACACGCACATTATGCAAAATTCTACCATAAGGAGAAAACATTATACACACACATAATACACCAAACCATACATATTAGATAAACTATGCACATATTTAACTTTAGATATAGATATAGAAAACTTAATATATAACTAATTGAGTTTAAAATAAACAAAAAAATCATTTCCCATTATACGATAATATGTATGTGCATTCAGACATATTAATTATACGATAATCTGTACATATGCTAATCATATCGGACTGAGCCTTTCCAAACCCGTTATGTATGTACATAATTATATTTATATACATACATGTGTGAGAATTTAATATGTAAAATACTCAACAATGAACCCGCATTTTACTATGCCTGATGGAGAGATGTCTACTTGAGCCTGTCCAAGAGTTATAAGCTTGGCCTCTTGGGTTTGCAAACCTGTATTACTATGTATGTATGTACATATATAATTATATACATTTAAATATGCCTTTCAAACACGTCCAAGGAGAACCTCGGACTCTGAGGTTATAAGTTCAGCCTCCTGGATTTGCAAACCGTTGGAGATTACTATGTATTTTATGTATGTATGTATATAACTATATACATATATACAGTGAGATAAACACTCAGCAATGAACCCTAAAACCATTCGTGAGTAAAGGAGAACCTGTACACAATCCCTGACCTTTGTCTACCTATCTACTTGTTTGTGAGTAAAGAAGAACATGTACACGCAATCTCTAACTATCTACTGAGTATATACAAAGGTCTATGGATGTACCAAGATTCATACCTTCCCTTATGCACAGATCTTATAAAGGGGTCGCACATAATGGACATCTCCAAATGTGGGACAACCGTACTACGTGTGTGTCTATATATACACATAAACAACTCTGACGTAATATACAAACGATATAATTTAATATACAGACAAATATATACATATAAATATATAAATAAGTGTTTTATAAAATTTATATTAATTCTTTTTTATTAAGAACTTATTGATGTAGTTAAATAGGCCGTTCTTTAGTTTTTACAGCTTAATTATAAATTTGTGTTATATAGATAAAATAATTATCTTTTTTTTTTCTATTTTATATCTTAAAACAATCACGATTCATATAACAAAGTCAAACTGTGATTATCTTAAGAAATAAAATAGAATAATAATTAAATAATTATTTTATACATATCATACACTACACCCATGTATTCTTAATAAAAAAGAGTTAATATAGATTTTATAAAACATTTATTTACATATTTATATGTATATATTTATTTATATATTAAATTATCTGTGTTTGTGTATTAAGTGTGTGTGTGCATACACATGATTCTTTATGTAGTCTGCGTATCAATTGTTTTGGTTGGTAGATGCATCACCAGAACTTGAAACCTATATTTCACGTTTGTGTATGAACCAATAAGTTTACACCCAATATTATATGCATATATACATATACAGTGTGTATTATATATATATATATATATATATATATTATATATATATATATATATATGCTCAATACCTTGATTTGTGCTCATTTTTCTATAGCGCTGGATTCCTTTGCTCACCTCCACACCTACAATCTTCGCCGTTTCTGCAAACTCTAATACCGGTGTTTGGCCACAAAACAAAGAATAGCCGGCCGGATACGCATGGATGACGTCAATGTGTCGTATGTTAGTGGTTGATATGAACCATCACAATTATGAGCATTACATACATTATAATAATTACTTTATTAGATAACTGTCCGTCAGTCGATCCCAACAGTCGACTTTGTTCGATGGAGTGCCGACTAAAGACTTCACAATTGATAAGGAGAAAAATCTGTGGGTAAGAGTTTAACAGGTTATCTGTGTTTGTAAGTGAATCCTGATTGCTATGTACTCGTACACAAGCTCTTTGATTTCTCTTCAATAATACATATATAATATATATTATGTTATAAATATTAAAAAGAATATATTTAAATAAATTAAAATATGTTCATTAAAAACTTTTATGTTTCACTTTTTTCACATGTAATAAAGCAATATAATGGTTTAAATTTCTTAAATTTGATTAAAAAGAATAATTATAAAATAATTAAAATATACTAATAATAAATATGTTTCTAATTGAACAATTTAAGTTTTATTTGTGTAATCTAGATTAAAAACTATTTTTTAATTACATGGTTAGATTTTATTTCATTAAAATAACGTCGTACCCGCTTGACTCCGTCCCCGGTCTTACCCGTAATAAACACGTTTTCTTGTTTTAGAACGACCTATTGACGTAACCATGTTCCGCCCACAAAGGAACACCCATAATTTACCGAAGTCTCGCATTATAAAATAGTATATTCTACGGATCCATTTAATAATAGATTAGTATATTCCAATTGCTTTTATTTGAATATTTTATTTTATTAATTCCTTATAAATTATGTTTCTCACATTTTTACACGATTTGGACGTAAGTCGGTAGAGATCATACACTCACCTAATCATCATATTAATTATTTTAATGCATAGTAGAAGTATAAATAAATAGATTGTTCACATGGTTAACGTTTGGTTGTTAATAGGATCACTTACACTCACACAGTAATCTTATAAGGCATACGTAGAAGAAGTAAAATAAATATATTGTTGACATAATTAATGTATCATATTAACAACCGATGAATTTAATAAATAAAAAAAGCTCGTTTTACACTTTAAATCTATAATTATTTGTGTAATTACATAAAATCAGACTCAACTGTTCCCATCATTGTCAATATGTAAGTCAACGGTGCGTCGACTTATAATTCATCAGTCAACTGTTGATTAATCACTCTTAGACTTGGCACTTTTATGAATCACTTAACTTTGATAAGATTTGAACGTGCACATTAAAATTAGTATTATTATTTGTAAATAAAAGCTGCTTATCTCGTATCAATAGTTGAAGCGTAAACTCTTTCTTTATTTTTCTTTATTAATTGAATTTCTAATTTTATCAATTATATATCTTCTTAGTTTAACATGGCAAGTATTCATACATTTTCAATGTGTTTACACTCTTGACACACTGGTATATAACTATGTGTTAAATTTTAAATAATGTGTTAAAGGCTTACTTAAGTATATCCCATAATATATATAAGTAAAGGGAGAATATACTTTGTTTTCTAGTACTAGAATTTATAGGCATTTGACCCTACAAGTCGTACTCGTTTTCGACTGTTTTACACTGCAACTACCAGCAAGTGGATTAATTAATTTAATCTTAATTAATTAGTGCATACACATACATCAAATAGACATACGGCCAATCTTCTAAACACGAGAATAGAAATAGTCCAAGCTTCCAAAGGCATGGCGGTGGATAACCATTCTTAGTTATCGATGAAACTGTGAACTATGGAACGCCTGCTGGTCATTCTGTGTATATATCTCTTCGCATTTGCAACTGCAGTTACGAATCCAAATGAAGGTAAACAGTTTAACAAAATGTTTTAATTTAAATGAACAAATGAATAATTCTTCTCTTTTTTTCTTCATTCTTATTACTAATATCTGTGTTTTTTAGTTGCTGCACTTAAATCTCTGTACAGGAGCCTTGTAGATCCTTTGGGGAAATTGAGCTCCTGGAAGAGTGGAGATCCTTGTCCTGATAAATGGACTGGTGTTATTTGCGAGATTAGTGAGGGAAATAAGCAATCTATCACTGAATTGTGAGTTATACACATACACGCACGTGTACACACCTTAACACACGTATATACAATAGTAACAACACAAGCCCATGTTCTAGTAGTCTATACACACACACAGACAGAGTATACATACAGACAAGATGTGGTTATGCATCATAAAGTATTTGGTATTTCCCAGATAACAAACTATAGAGTCATATAGTAAGACTAAAGTTTGATAGAGTATTCCAATAGTCGTGTTCTATATATTTTTGATATACTAAATATATTACTCATTGGACTTTTCATATTAATTATATATATTTATGTATATGTAATATATTGTAGATGTAATAGATAGCTTTATAGTTGTCACTAACCCCCGGCAACGGCGTTAGATATTTTATGATACAATATGTATACTTAATAAAAAAATATGTGTGTGTGTGTAATCTTATTAATTTGTTTAGACATCTTATGCAAAGCAATTTGAGTGGAACTATATCGTCTGACGTACAAGGCCTGCAAAACCTCCGAGTGCTGTAAGTTGAAAACATTAATTTAAAAGTTTAATGTTTAAATATTTAATATTTAATAAATTAGGAACCTCATGTGGAACCAGATTACTGGAAGTATACCGGCAAGTATTGGGAATTTGGTAAACCTTGAACTACTGTAAGTAATTCATATTACACATAACTATGTTGATTAATTTTTGTTTAATATAGCTTGTTGAATGGAAACAAGTTAAACTGGAACAATTCCTGATGAACTTGGAAAGCTCAAAAATATGAAACCGTTTTCAAATAGATGAAAATCAGATAACCGGAAGCATACCTCTTACGTTTGGTAATCTACTATCTTTAAAGCATTTGTAAGTTTTATATATATTTAATTGTAAAAACATTTTTAATTTTATACATAAAATGAATTTATATCATTTTTTAATATCATTAATTTTTAATATTATCTTTCAAGGCATGCAAACAACAACTCCTTGAATGCAGTATACCTCCTGAGCTAGGCAGACTTCCAACATTATTTCACATGTGAGTTGAACTTAACACGCACGCACACGTGCACACACATACACATGCATTATGACGTTTTGCAGTCTAGTGGATACTAACAAGCTGACTGGAGAGTACCTGTGGAACTGGCAAACATTTCAGCATTTCAAATATTGTAAGCTAGTTTACGTTTTAAATTTACACGTTTACACACACACACATACATATGTAAATGTGTGTGTGTGTGTGTGTGTATGCACATTACGTATATACGTATGTATTTGTATATATAAGCTGGAAACAGGCAGGTGGACAACAATGACTTTGGTGGTGTAAAGATACCAGCGGCTTACAGTAACATGACAAATCTGCTTAAATTGTAAGTTTGTCAGTAAACTAAACTACAAGTTTTATATAAATAAATATTGTATACATATGTACTTATACATGTGTATAACTCAATGCATATTGTTTGTGTATTTGCATGTGTATGTACATTATATATCTATAGATATACACTACAGGAGCATGAGAAACTGCAGTTTTAAAAGGAGAGTTACCAGATCTTAGCAAATTGACAAAGCTGGAGTACCTGTAAGTGTTTTTTATATTTATACTAGATAATATTAATAAATAAAAAAAGCTTATAATTGGTTTATTACAGTGATTTAAGTAATAATCTTTTGACTGGAGAACTCCCTACGGTTTTGTTGAAGAACCTGACTACTCTGTAAGTTTTTTTAATTAAATTTAATTAACTTCTAATTATGTGTTAAACTTATTAGCAATTGGCAAACAACTTGTTTGGAGGACAAATACCTTCTTCCTTTTCTCTCGCTCAACTGCAGAAGCTGCAAGTGTTGTAAGTACTCGTAAACCTCGCATGTGTGTGCGTGGCGTGCGTGTGTGTGTAACAATGTAACCATGTCTAATCACTTTCTAGATTATTACAAAACAACCGGCTAAACGGTTCAATTCCAGCTGAGTTTGTAAAGAGAAACAACCAAACGCAAAAGCTCATCTTGTAAGTTTCCTATAACTTGTGTGCGCGCGCGTGCGTGTGCGTGTGCGTGTTTCTTTAATTATAATTAAAATGTTATATGCAGGGACCTTCAGAACAACTCTTTATCAGATTTCAGTAGCGAATTCAATGGTCAAGCTGATAGTAGTGTGTCTCTCAGGTGAAAATAATAATAATGCATAGTAACAGATAAACACGCGCACGCACACCACATATAGTTTACTGTTGTGTTAAAGGTTGTATGGGAATGTGGAGATATGCAAGAAATACGCACAGTTTTGTACTCCCCAAAGCTTTGATGTGCAATCTCTTGACTCAATACTTGAGACAAAAGTCCCAGATTGCGATCCTCAGACATGCGTTCCAACGGTGAGCGAGCTCAATGCCTGCACTTGCTTCTGATGGAAAATGCAGATGTGCATCACCAATCCAGGTAAACAACACTTATTATCAACGTTGAATATCGTTAAAATTACGTCTTTTTTATATTTAACAGTTAATAAAGTCAGATAACATTAATATCATTTGTTTCAAAATATTATGAACTATGTTATTAAAAACGTTGGAAACCCATCCTTACTTTAAACACACACACACACACACACACACATGTATAATGCACACACGGGGACGTGCATATGTATATACACAAACATAGATACGATTGATTTATTAAATACAGTAAATTGCAGGTGCTTTGCAGATTAAAAAGTCCCGGATTTACATTTTTTTCTTCATATAAGCAGGATTTTCAGAACTACATGGCCGAGCAGCTCATGGTAAGAACAATATAAGAGTAGTATGTGTGCATTATATATATATGTGTGTGTGTGTGTGTGTGTGTTACAAATATATAAATCTCATATAGATAATATATAATGTTAATTAACAGGCTACCTAAACAAATCTACTTAGCTGCTCATACGTGGGAACCGGGTCCAAGGCTGTTTCTAAACATAAAAAATATTCCCTCCCTTAACAAATGATTCTGTACGAAATATGAACACATTAGAAGTAAAGCGTATATTCGAGGAATTTGCTCGGTGGAAAATTAAAGATAATCCCAGTTTGGCCCTCGCGAGTTGATCGAGTTCCGGACCCCATATGGAGAAGGTATTCAATTAAATATGCATTTTTAATACATTCATACGTAATATACACATTTAAGAAATTTAAGTACGTATATACACATTTAGAAATTTAAGTTATCTCCTATAGCTCACTAGTAACAATATACAAATCTATTCTAAATTTATGTTTGTAACACACGTACGCAAACTTAACGTATCTATGGTTATGCAATATGTAGAACTATTTGGAGGTGGTAGCAGTAAAGGGCACAAGGAGCTTACAAAAGGGCAATTAGCAGCAATTATAATTGCTATAATTCTTGCTACAGCAGCAATTGTGACATTGGGAGTGTGTAAATTTAAACATAAGCCTTCCCGTCAATATGCACTGGAAAGAATGCTGCGTAAGTATAATATTAATCACACATACTTTAAATTAATTTATGACATCAAGTTTTTAAATTGTACTTTATTTAAATTTGGGGATTTATTAAACATTTTAAAAAACTTTAAAAATAAATTACTGTTTTAAATATTAATTTTTATTTTTTAATTGGAGTACACCAAGTATTATAATGTTGTTGTTTGTAGTGAGCAAGGCCGCTAGCTCCTTAAAGATAGACAATGTAAGAGCATTCTCATTTCAAGAGCTGTGGAATGCAACTGAATCATTCAGCGAATCTAAAAGTATTGGCAGAGGAGGATATGGTAAAGTCTACAAGGGAATACTTGAAGATGGTCAAGTGGTTGCTATAAAACGTGCTGATGAAGAATCACATCAAGGTGTGCGTGTGCGTGTGCGTGCGTGCGTGTGTGCATAATGTAACATAGAGAAATAATTTCTTATAGGTGTGACGGAGTTCTTGAATGAGATTGAACTTCTCTCGCGAATCCACCACCGTCATCTAGTTTCCTTATTGGCTTCTGTATTGACCTTCATGAACAGGTTTAATAGATATTTAAACACACACACACATTTCAGTAACTATATTTAATTAAACATTTTATGTATGCAGATACTAGTTTATGAGTTTTATTGGAGGTGGCACGCTTTCAGAACGTCTTATATGTAAGTTATAAACCGTATTTCAGGAGTAAATTTATATATATATATATAAAAGATCAATATACTAGGTAAATATATGTATCAATACAAATATTTAATTATTGTAATCGTTTAAACAGCAACGCCACCACTTAACTTTAAGAGGCGAGTGTATATAGCATTAGGAGCTGCAAGAGGGATTCTATATTTGCATACGGAGGCAAATCCCCCATTATACACAGGTATTTAACCATATATATGTAGTGCTAGTGTATATACTCGTATATATCAACAGGGACATTAAAGGGACGAACATTCTTATTGGAGAAAAGGATAATGCCAAGGTTGCTGACTTTGGGCTTTCCAAACTTGCTCCTGAAGAAGATGACGAAGGTTCATTCGGGCATGTCTCCACTGTTGTTAAAGGCACCCAGTAAGTAACACACACACACACACACATACACACACGTACGCTATGTTATTAACTGTGACAACCAGGGTTACCTAGATCCTGAGTACTTCCTTACGCGAAAACTGAGCGACAAGAGCGACATCTACAGCTTTGGTGTTGTCATGCTGGAGCTAGTCACTGGAATGCAGGCAATCTCTCATGGAAAGAATTTAGTTCGCGAGGTAACCCTAAACCCTAAACCCTAACCCTAAATTTAAAGTGATTCTAAATGTTGTCTTACAGGTTCGATATTCATATGAAGAAGGAAGATCTTTATCTGTGGTGGATCCCTTAATGGGAGCATATCCCTCTGAAGCGCTGGAACCCTTTGTAAGGTTGGCACTGTCGTGCTGCTTGGATACACCAGACGGACGACCGAATATACGGACAGTTGTTCGGGATTTGGAGGACATTTGGAAGAGTATGTCCGGTTGGGATTATACATACGACGGTACGGATGTCTCCGGTGCCTTGTCCTCCAAGGCTTCGTCTTCTGTAGACCCTGCTTCTTCATCTTATTTGTTCTCAACTGATAACATAGGCCCTGTTAATCCAAGGTAGTTTATACTGAGTCAGAGATTACAATGTATGTACATATCCGTACGCATTTTGAAATATATGATCGAAATATTGCTATTAACTTAAATAAGTAATAATTTCAAACTTAGAAAGTATGATTCAAATAATTATTTTTATAGAATACCAATCATCATATATTTGATCTATGACATTAATTTTCCAGACGTCCGAATTTGTGAGAGAGGCTAGATAACACAGATATATACACAATTAACTATCACACACACACACACACACACATGTAATATATATATATATATATATATATCTCATATATGTGTGTGAGAGAGAGAGTTACTACACTAAGGACGATGGACTAACTCCCTCTACATATTTAATCATTTAAGGAATTATTAAATCTCTAAATGTACATAAAACATATATGTACATACATATATCATGTTTTTTGGGCGTTATATAAAGGTATGGGTCAATACTTGGCAAAGGTGTGTGTGTGTGTGTGTGAGAGAGAGAGAGAGAGAGGTTCCACACTCACACGCCAAAACGCAGTAACTAACCATCTTCTCAATCTTCGACTTGGAGTCACCAAGTAGGGATAGCATTCATAGAAGCACGAGTCCGAGCTGGGCTGGGATTCCCGCCGCTAACTCCTTACTTCCCCACCAGATCATCAGCCTGCTAAAATAAGAGCATACACAAGGAAAGAGACTGTCTTCATACTCTCTTGTAATTGTGTGTATGCACACCTAAACCACTGGGTGGTGTACCCGTGCTTTACTCAAAAGTGGCGTGTTCTTTGAACACAACTACAATAGCTAGTTTGGTTTTATCATTAAACTCTCAACGTCTTAGTAGTACATATACAACATATGACGTGGTTTTTACATAGCATGGAAATACGTATGACTTAAATATTATTAATTTACATAGATAAAGTCACAACAGATCGAAACGAGCTTGACGTGTCCTTTAAAGTATTCTTGATTTTCAATAATATCAACCAAACTATCTGTGTGTGTGTGTCTGTGTCTGTGTTTATATGTATAGTATATTATGGGATATGCATATATACACATTCTACAAGTATACACACACACACACACACACTTATATATAAGTATATATAAGCGTATGCTGGTATATAGGAAAGCCTCGCCTACTCCATGGACCCTTGGGAACTACTGTGTTATATATATATATATATATATATATATATATATGTGTGTGTGTGTGTGTGTGTGTGTGTGTGTGTGTGTTACATGCGTTATATAAGAGGCAAGTAATATTATATAACTGAGTTAAGAAACAAATCATTTAATAAAACTAGTTTATATGGCACAAAATCACACCTATACTTAATACTAACCACCAAAGAGTCTGGATGCAGATGACTTGGCCATGGATGTAATAAAAGTAAGTCCTGATGAGCCGCCTGGGAAATAAGATATGATGTAGTACAGCAAAGCCAGAAGCTGTGAAAACAAATAATGAAAAATGAAGAATAGGCTGTATATGTCTGTAGAGAGAGAGAGAGAGAGAGTACCTGGACAACTGAGAAAAGAACCGAGAATAGGTAGCTGTGTAAAACCATTGAGGCATAGATTGTAGCTACGATGCTACCCACGAATGCCACTGTGAAAGGAAGCCTCTGAAAATTTCACAAACGAATATTAGTTGATATGAATAATTATCATTCTTATGCTATACATCCATACTATACTAAACACGTACACATACACACCCACACACACAAGATAGAGTAATGGTTTGTTACCTCTTTAGAGATCATGTGAAGAAATTGAGCTCGAGGACCTTTTAATGCGAAGAAAGAGCCCATGATAAGAAGACAACCAATTGTGAATGACGAGGCAAATTTCTGTGGAAGTAACACAATGACGGGGAGAAACATGGTGAAGGAGATAAACAGAAAGAACACTCCTGCTCCCATTAAAACTGCAAAATATGTGATTGCCTTCCCCGATGGTATGCTACTTGTTGCCGTCTGTACGTTCCCTGGTAGTTCCCTTACTCCTTTCGACAACCTGAAAAAACCACACACATATATACGTGTTGAGAGAGAGAGAGCAAAGAAAAAGCATATATAGAACAGACATGGTGTATATTTAAGTACATCTGTATATATATTAGACTGTATAATACACACAGGCAAACATATGCATATGCATACATATAGTCTATATGTGTGTGTGTGTGTTGGGTATAGATCACACATGCAACCATCTATGGTAAGCTAGAAAAGATTATGGCAATTCCGGTACATCATTCAAATATCATATCTATTACATAACATAATACATACATACTATCTTAGCATACATAATGATGTAACAGAAAATTTGCGGAAGCTTTCAGGTATGCATGAACCTATAAACTAAGTACAGTATATGCATATGTATCTATATAAATATATATATTATACACACATATATATTGAGTTTAGCATTATATATAACCATATATATAGAGACACAACACATACCGATGCATCGCACAACACACACATACACACAATCTTGTGAGGGCTTACGAGCTGAAGGCGCCGGAGATAGTATCATTGGCGGATTTGAACAGATTTCCCGCTTCTACATCAAACCCACCTGCATCCTGCCTCGAGACTTCCGCATACGAATTCCATTGTGAAAGTAAGCTCGGCGACTGATCCGCAGCTTCCCCGCTCGGCCCGCCATTGAACCAACCTTGGAACATCTCCTTTGCCCACATCCGATCTGCAAGAACCCTAAACGTGTTTCAATCCCCTGTTATTAGGGCTCTATCCCTGTTTATACTACATTCATATTTTATTATACTAATAATAAATTGTAATTGTTTATAATCGTATTTTTTGAAGTAATATGTTATGCTTATTATGAATCTAAAGTAAATTCTAAATTTATGGTACAAAGGATGGTGTTAATAATGAAATAAGAAATAAATGTATTATTATGAAATAATATATGTTTAAAGAGCTATATTTTATGAAAGTCTTATATGAGAAATAAATACAGTGTTTGTAAGTTTTTATATTTGTATATATATAATAATTATTAATGTAAATGTCTTAGACCACGCGAACATGCATTCTTTTTAATTTAAATTTTATTTTTGTAACTCTTTATCTCTTGAAATAAAGCTTATAAGTTATTATATCTTATAAAGTGTTCTTATAAGGGAACACTTTATAAGAAGTGATAAGATATAATCACTGTCGGTTGACTCTTTGTTTGGACATGCCGTCGACTTCTTCAGACTCTGTCACCTAAACCGTCTTATGCCACGTGGCTTCAACACTTGTTTCATCACAACATGAATGAAGACATTGGAGACATACTCGCCTCCACCATCACTATGAAATTTCTTAAGCTTCTTACTGGTTTGCAATTCTACTTGATTCTTAAAAAGCTTGAACTGGTGAATCACCTCTGATTTCTTAGGGGTCTCGGCGAAAAGGAGGCTCCGGCTCAGGAGGCTTCAATTATTCTAGTATATTCGCGGATATTCTAGGGTTATTCTAGCATATTCTAGATATTCTCAAGAATATTCTAGAATATATAAGTTTTTTTAATATGCCGACTGGCTTAATATATGCCACTGGCTTAATAAAACATTATCCTAAACCCTAAACCATTTATCCTTGTAGCACCGGTGGGTCATGAACTCTGTTGCAATTCACCAGCAAACGGTGGACCTCCATGTCACTGAGCGATCGCCTTTGTAGAAAATATGTGACTTCCGGGTTCAAGCCAAGCACACGGCTATAGACGAAGTACATGTGTACACATGGGCTCCAACTTTTGCTCTTCTGAAATGTAGAACAACTGCATGAAGGATAAGTATTAATAGTCACCTTTGCAGAGTCATTTCCTGCCGACACAACGAAAGCCTCCTTCCGTCCTCTAGCTGTCACTTCAACATTTCGCACACAACCTAAAAACGTCTTGGCCTTGCGGAAATTCTTCTCTTGTTCCTTAGACATTTTTGTTGGAGTCCGAACCATACGTCCTTCGAAAGGTGGAATTGTTGTAGATCCAGCTCCACGTGGTGGCGATGGTGTTTTGTCCTTCTGACCCTCATCTACTCTTCCTGCCATCCCCTGTAAACCTTCCAGAACAAAGCCTGCATCCTGTAGTTCTCTGACCTCCTCACTTGTCAGCTTCGTTTCCTTGAGCACAGGCCAAACCGTTGGTGGTGTTGGAATACGTGACCGAAGAATTTTGCCGTTTGGCCGCGTGAAACACCCTGAATCTTTTGGGCAGAACCACATCATCTGTTGTACATACTCCTCATTCCCCAAGGCATCAATGTACATTCGTTTTCCATAGAATCCTGGTGCTGGCACTCTGCTTGGATAACCGATTGGTTTTCCACACAGAGCAGTTCCTTCCTGATTCATCCCCAAACACTTAACCTTACTGGATGCTCCGATTCGTCTGATGGCCCACTCTGTTTGAGCAATCTCTCTCTCCGAAACCTCTTCGAACCTTAACCTCTTTCTCCTGTTGTTTTGGACCACCCGCTCTGTGTACTCTACATCATGTCTGTGTGAACGTCGAGCATCAGACTGTTCTGTTCCTGTGACTGTTCTCCTAACAGTTTGCACTCGAACGTTAGTGGTACACGTGAACTCCGGGCTGGTCAAGTGTTCCTCGCCTTCCACCAGATTATAATTGTTGATGGAGATACACTTTTCCCCTCAGAGAGTTTGCGTTGCACTCGTTTCAACAGAGTTTCCTTCGAAGGCCCTGACCCTGTATACCTCCCTTCTATTGCCGCTTTCACCTTCGCACTCTGCATAACTGCATCGGTGAGGTCTAACATTGTCGCCTCCAGCAGTGGTACTCTTTTGGCCAATCTTGCTCTTCTTGCTCTCGTGAATCACTTCAGCATTGTTTGTAGTTGGAACGCTCGCGAGTCCTTCTTCTGTCATGTCTCCCAGTTCCGCCATGGAGATGTGGTCCTCATGCCTGATCCACCAAGACAGCCATGTCTTCAAAGCTCGAATGTTTGACGCTCGTCCTTCCCAGAAAGACTCGAGAATTGCCAGTTGTTCTTTCTTAGATTGTTCATTCAGTGCTGCAGGCCAGGCACGAGCAAGCTTCATGTGTTCTTCGCGATGTTCTTCTGCGATCCATTTCTTTGTCACCTGACGCACAGATTGCATAAAGTGAAACAGACAGCTTCTTTCCCTCCCTTTCATCTTTGCTCCGTTGTTGAATACTTGGCGCAAGGCTATCCATATCGCTCCAGCCTCATCCGACATGAAACCAGCAAAGTTGACATTCTCCAAACCCTGCTTCTTACAAACCTCTAGCATTGTGTTCAAGAACTTCAGCACTGCAACATTATCTTCGCGGCACATATCTGCGTAAGCTATAGTCACCATGGATCTGACACTGCAAGAGAGCGTTAGATAACGAAGATTAGAAAGTGTTATGAAGAGTTTTACAACTTACAATGGGTCATAAAGGTGTATTCCAATTGTCGCCCAGTCTGGTATGCGGTGCGTGTGGTCCAGAACAACCCATTGATCATGAAGGTCTCCTCCACTTTGACACCTTCTGATGTACTCAACTCCTGAACCCGGTCCCTCAACTGTCATTTTGAAGATCAGAGGCTGCTCCTCAGCACCATGCAGTTCCATCCCTGGAACATGTATGACGTGAATGAAAGGTATTGGCAGCTTTGTCTTCAGCTCCAGAAGACCCTCGTAACCCTCTCTAAAGTGTGTCTCCTTCTGTCTTGATTGTGTAATCCAGTCCCGAGTCCTAAAGAAAAGGTCACGTCAGTGTGTAGAGATCTAAAAAAAATACCTTCGATGGTTTGTTAGAGGTTCAAGTTTTGAGAGTAAACCAGTGTACGAGACTTCTCCTTCTTCCTTGAAAAGTTCTTCAAAGATGAGCTCACGCGCGGCTTGAAACTCAATCACTCGTTGATTGGTTCGCGGACTGCTCTTTACCACGTTGCTGACACTAGATCTGGCTCGCTGAACGTTTGAAGCTGACACTGAGGGGCTGACTGGATGCTGATGAACACCTCTGTGAATGAACAACCTTGTAAAAGAAATGTCGTCTGGCAGAATGTAGTACACATAAGCCGGACAAGTGTGCACCAGCAATGGCTCCTCTCCACAATGCTTACATTTTATGCCTATTACTTTGCCTGTCTCAGTTGTCTTTGCCTTCTCCACAGCACCCTTGAAGTGACATTCATTTGCTTTCTTCTCAAAAGCCAAGTAGGGGCAAGTAGGATTGATGCATTGGAGATGTCCGACACATGAACTTCGACTGACTCGCGCCGGAACATGCCAGTGTGTTGTGCTCGGGTGTGTCCAATGGTAGCAGCCATCCTTGCGATTCATCCCCGAGTACTTCTCTGTGCTTTCTGTCTTAGGGGGAAGTTCGAAAATGACATTTCCATTGTATATCTGCGGTAGTTCAGAGACTCGTTTAACTTCAGACGAACCAATGAGATCCTTCCCTATCCTACATTTGTCTGCTCTTAGAAGACACACCAGCATGGATTCCTCACGCTCCTCTGTCCGCAACCTGAACAACGGGCCCTTTGCCGGGCACAATGTGTAAAAGACAAACTGGTTTGATGCATTGCCTTCTGGTAACAACTCCACATCTTCTCCAGAACTCGCAGAAACTGACATCAATTGAACCACATGTATACTGAACCAACAAGGAATGTTGAAAGCAATGTGAAGATCATGTTCAAACACAAAAGCATTTCCATCTTCATCGACTGGGAAATCTTTGTCAATGCCTTCATAGGTAACTCTGGCCATGACAACGCAAGGAGAAAGCTCGGTGGTTTAGGAAAGCAAAGCAAAAGATTAAACACACTTTCCTTACCAAAAAAAATTACAATCGTTAACAATAAACGTGAATACACGTTTGTATATAATTAATTCTATGCTGCCCAGTTCACAGTGTTCTTAATGATGTCCTCTCTAGTATCACCGATTTAATTTAATTTCTACCTTTTATGATTTGAAATATCTTCACATTTACCAATTATTCACATATTTTAAAATAAACCCTAAATATTAATGTCACATTTATTCCGTAGGGTTCACTGTTTTCATTGCGGCTAGGGTTTTTTGGTAGATAGGGTTTACTGTTTCCATTGCGGCTAGGGTTCTTTCAATCTCAGATCTGTTTCCACTGCGGTAGATCCAGAGGGTTTCTTTAATCTCAGATCTCAGAGTTACGGTTTCCACTGCGGCGCCATCCATTTCGACTCGATTCGTGCAGCGCCCAAGTATAACAATGGAGATTTCTGTGCCGATTTAGATTCTCGGCACCATCCTGCTCAGCCGGCGGCCACAAGGTATGTGTAATTTCTGTATTTTATGATTTGCTGCTCAATGTATTTCTTTTTCCAGAGATATAGGGTCTTCTTATTTGTGCCGACTGAGAGCAACGGCACCATCCTGGTTCAGTCGGCAAACACAAGGTATCGTCGATTTATTTATTTTTTTCCTTGCGGCTCAAGTATACGTGTCACAATGTTTTTTTTCAGAGTTAATGGGTCTTTCCATTTGTGCCGACTGAGAGTGACGGCACCATCCTGGTTCAGTCGGCAAAAACAAGGTATTTTCGATTTGTTTTTTTTTGCTTTCTGGCTCAAGTATTCGTATCACAAGGTTTTTTTTTCAGAGTTAATGGGTCTTCCCATTTGTGCCGACTGAGAGTGACGGCACCATCCTAGTTCAGTCGGCAGCCACAAGGTATGTTCGATATATTTATTTTTTGCTTTCTGGATCAAGTATTCGTATCACATTGTTTTTTTTCAGAGTTAATGTGTCTTCTCATTTGTGCCGACTGAGAGTGACGGCACCATCCTTCTTCAGTCGGCAGCCACAAGGTATTTTGAATTTGTTTATTTTTGCTTTGCGGCTCAAGTATCCGTATACATGTTTTTTTTCAGAGTTATGTGTCTTCCCATTTGTGCCGACTGAGAGTGACGGCACCATCCTTCTTCAGTCGGCAGCCACAAGGTATTTTGAATTTGTTTATATTTTGCTCTGCGGCTCAAGTATCCGTATAACAATGTTTTTTTTCAGAGTTATAGTGTCTTCCCATTTGTGCCGACTGAGAGTGACGGCACCATCCTTCTTCAGTCGGCAGCCACAAGGTATTTTGAATTAGTTTTTTTTTTCTTTGCGTCTCAAGTATTTCTTTTAAAACAGTTAATGGGTCTTCCCATTTGTGCCGTCTGAGAGGGACGGCACCATCCTATCTCAGTCGGCACCATTATCTCTTCTGTGCCGTCTGACAGAGTCGGCACAAACTATCTCAGTCGGCAGGTTTTTTCTTCTACATCTCTCTGCCGACTGAGAGGGTCGGCAGCATCTAGCTTGAGTCGGCAGCCACAAGGTTAGTCATCTTTGTTTGTTTTTTTATTTTGACTCCTCATCAATTGACTTGTGTGTTTTTTCCAGAGTTCCCAAAATGGTGAGAGCTTCAAAACGTCTACTAGAGACTGCGCCTGATGAAGAGCCACGGGAAGAGAAGAGGATATCGAAGCAGAAGCGAGGCAAGAGAGGAGAACCATCTAATGTACAAAGGAGGATCCTCCAGTGACTCAGTCTGGAGTAGTAGCAGTTGAGCAAGAACAGCCTCCACCAACAATCACAGATTTCCCGGAGAGCTCGTCGCAGTTGCCTCCTTCATCCGCTGAGGTTGCAGTCCTGAACGAGCAAGTGCAGATGACAGAGGCAGCTGAAGCTAGCGAGGACGACTTGGAGGAGGCAGTCAGCAAAAAGAGAGGCCGCGGGAAAGCTGATTCAAAAGGCAAGAAGGCGAAGAGCGATAAGGAGCCGAAGGAGTTATACAGCATACCGGCGAGCCTGCATTTGGAGAGCTCAGCAAACCTGCTCGACAAAATTACTATCAAGGGACTTGGTGATCCTCCTGATGTGCCCATCTGCAGAATACATTCCAACGAGGTGGTTCGACGAGTGAACCCAGGGGACTTGGACAGGCTGGTGTCATCGTTGAAGAAGGCTGGTTATCTACGCAACACGGCCATGTTCATTCTGTCCATCGGAGATCGACTCACTGCTGAGGAGCTATCGGAGCTGTCGAAGGACACGATTCAGTACGAGCAGCACCGGTCTTTCGAGCAAGCTCTTTCTCAGCCGGAGTACAAATAGTGGGCTTCAAGGCTCTCAAACAGGAAGTTTAGCTGCTGGGACGGGAACCATAGGCTACAGGCTTTGCAGAAGCTGTACCGAGAGGATGCAGGGGACAACCATCGATGGGCTATTCGCGTTCGATCGAGTTTCATCTCCACGGAGAACCTCGACATTCTTCAATTGGTTTCGATGTTCCAATCGATTAACATGTGAGTATTTTCTTTTCTTTTTGTTAAGAGTTTAGACTTACAGTTTTGTTGAACAGATCTTCAGCAACATCTGTGGAAACAACGCTACCACATATTCTCCTCGCTGTAAAGGCAGTCTACACTAGTACTGAAGGAACTCAAAAAATCCTTGAGTCACTCACGGAGGTTGATCGTCTTGAGGTGCGGAAGTGGAAGGAGAGTTCAGCAGGAAAGACGGCTTGGCATCCTCTTCCAACCTGATCTGCGCAAAGATCCTTTTCAAGGTAACCTCCGATTTAATTTATAGGAAAGAAATTTCTAACTTATTCTATGTGCAGAACGAGATCGACGATGATCTCGACAGAGCAGTCACCAGTGCTAAGGGCAATTCACAGGTTGAGGTGAACCTAAAGCAGCTAGTGTACAAGAAGCATGACAAGCGTATGCACAAGTTCCTCTCCATCATAGACCCAGACTTGGGGGAGGAGTGGTTCCAGAAGGTGACAAACATCTCTCATAAGCAGTGTCGCTGGATGGGCATTGAGAAGCTGTATGCGATGTCAAGGGCAAAGATTCCAAACATGCTGCGACTCCGATACCTGAACAAGCTCACCCATCTCGAATCCAAGGCAGAACAACAGACACTTGGGCTACCGGGCATGCAGGACAAAGAGTGGATCAAGTGGTTCACCTTGGACTTATATTGGAAGGCTGTGCGCGAGGAAGCCATTCAGATCCTTAAGGGGTTGCGAGAGGATGGTGAAGAAGTTGGAACGAATATCGACTTCATGAGCTGGTTTGACGAGATGAGAACTCGGAGCAAGTGCCTGGTCTTTCAGCCCTTCCATGACTGCATACGGTTCACTTATTCGATGGAGCCGAATGAGTTTCTGGAGCGTGAGGAATCTGCGCGTCGGATGATATGGAGGTAAGCTTTCAATCCAGCATTGCTACTGTCTGACTTTGTGTTGCAGGTTCATACTGGCGAAGCAAATGACACCGTCCCATACGATGAAGCTGTGGACAGATCATACAAGCGAGCCTCACATGTGGTCGAAGAGCAGAGGAGCTCTAACACCGTTCGAACGGGAGCATGTTCCATTCTAACTCGACTGTCCGTCGCAACAGCCACTAGCTTGGGAGAGCACACTATTCGACATGCACGCCAATGATCTACCAGCGATTGTTTGGGAGCCAGAAGAAGTAGAGGCTATCAAGAAGAGCAAGATGAAGAAGACGGTGCGGAAGACAACTACACCTGCAAAGGGATCGGGAGCGGGACCAAGCTCTTCTACAGCACCTCCACGGCATTCGACTTTACAATCAGTGAGGTACAGCCACTTGTAGCTAGTTTGGACATCAAGGACGACCTGATGACCTTCATCCCGACACTGGCTGCATCCCGTGGATCCTACGACCTGGCTGTGTGCGATATGGAGGAGATGAGCAGGTCTTTCTTTGAGCCGGGTGCTTCCCAGACAGAGGTGTACACCAAGCTCCGACAACAGGTTGACAGACTACATATGGTTGAGTCACAAACGTTGTTCCAGGAAGTGGTAGGTGAATACGGCTTCAACCTCATCATCCTCGACTTGCCCAATGAGCTTGTATATGGAGGTGCTAGCATCAACAAGGACATTGTGCAGCTAGATCCGGTGAAGTTTGAGGAGGCCTTGCAGTTCAGTGGAATGCACTTGGCAGCGAGTGGTTTCATGGTCGTCTTCGCGAGTTCTCCTTCTGTTTCGGCGGTGATTCAGGCGGCTGCAGTAATCAACTTGGAGGTTGCAGGGACTTACAGCGTCTACCGTGCATGAGGCTGGGGATACCGTGACAAAATTAAGGTAAGCTAGCTTCAAGTTTAACTTGGTCTATGTGGCAGGATAACTTGTTAGTTCTCTTGGTGCTGCAAAGCTCTAGAAGAAGTTGAAGAGGCCAAACCCTCTGGCGTTGACGAACACGATCCTCGTCGACACTGCCGACCGTTATCAGGAGGCTTGGTAAGGAAGTACTTTGCTATGTTTATCCTAATGGAAGTTTGTGCAGGATTATGATTCAACCGAAGAGTGTTCGACTCATGCAGCTTTTGATCGAGCGTCTCAGTAGACCTGGCGACCTAGTCTGGGATATTGGTTCCGGAACCGGGTCATCATTGTTAGCTGCCGTCGAGCTTGGAAGGAATATTATAGGAACCGAGAAGAGTTTCGAACTCTCTAGGTTGGCAACAAAGATACCTACTCAAACACCTCCACGTCCAAGCGTAACTGGTGGTTCGAGAACTGCAGCTTTACTTAAGATGAAGAAGAAACTTTAGCTAATGTATATTGAGTAATAAATTAAGCTAATATAAAAAAAATAAAAAAGAAATACAACAGTTTTAATAGAATTCTTTTTTGCCGACTGAGGCCAATACTGCCGACCAGAAAGAATATTCCAAAATATTCTAGAATATTCTTGAATATTCGAGCCCAGGCCTCCTGGGCCCCAAGCCTCCAAAATGGCGACACTCATTTCTTAGTAAGAAACTTCACAACAATCATTCCAGAGTAGTCGTCCACATAAATTACAAAGTAACATTTCTTCTCTTCTCTCGTGACAGGTCAAGAATGTGGAAACATCTGAATGAATGGACAAGTTCAAGGACTTCTGACGCTCTGCTTGCTACTCCAGACTTGAATGGGATCTGTATTGCTTAGTAAGAACACACGGCTCACAAAACTTCAAGGTTTACGAAGTGATGTGAATCTCGTCCGCAAGACTTGTGCTAACAAGTTTCCTGCCAAGCCATCGATGCCACATTTAAAGATCAGTCGAGAGTGCTATCAGCATGCAAACATCAGTTGTGTTTTGGGTGCCTTCTACAAGCAATCACTTTGGCATTTTTCAAGATCAGACTCATGTTTGTCAAATAGGAGTTCCATGTCACGATCTACATTGCCTTGCCAATAGAGAACAAGGTTTTCTTGATGCCAGGAACTGTGACAACCTGCCCTGAAACAAGGCGAATTTGAATAGTACCAATGCCATACACACTGTGCAACAAGTCCTGACAAAAGAGGGCTTCCGGCTTCCGGGCTTCGGGCTTGGACCCGGAATATTCTAAAGAATCTACCAGAATATTCTTAGAATATTCCTAAATATTCTTAGAATTTAGGATTTTGGCTCAGTCGGCAATTAACAACAAAAAATATTTAAATCATAGCCATGTTTATACTGTATTATTAAAGTTTTATTTCAACACCAAAGAGTACAATTCAACACTTGTCACTTCTTCTTACGATTGAGCAATGCTGCAATTCGTGAACCACCAGTCCTACTTGACGTCGCTATTGGTTGGGTTGGGATTTCCTCTGGCTGGATGTTCTCTTTAATCCTGTTCATAGCAATTCTCTCCGAGCTCAGGGTTCTTCTCAGTCCCAACAATGTTTCTCCCCAGCTCGATAGCTGCAAGCATTGAGGACCCCGTACCACTGCCTATATCCCAGATAAGATCACCTGGCCGGGTGAGTCGTTCTATCACGAGCTGCATCAATCGAGTGCTCTTCGGTTGGTAGTCCATCCTGCATGTGAAGATAATGGTAAATACTTAATTGTTGAAATGAAATGCCTACCATGCTTCTTGGAACCGCTCAGGATTATCAACAAGAATTGTTGATGACAAACGCAGCGGATTATCGCGCAATCCTCTAGATGCATCTTGGAAGACAAGAAGGAGCAGGATGCTCTCCTGTTAAAACATCAAAAATCATTAATGAACTTCATGAATAAAGAAAAAAGTACCTTCATCTTGTTGCGGTAGCCCCAACCACGCCCTCTGTAGATGTAGTACGTTGCAGCAAGTTGAAGGTCCACCACACTTGCAGCTCGGACAACTTGATCCCAGGTGTTTGCTGCAGCAAACACAACCAACCAACCATTTGCAGCCATATGCATACCTGCAAACTGGAGTGCTTCATCGAACTTCACTGGATCAAGGTAGAGGTATGGCGTATCACTCGTTGTATTTCCTGGCAAGGTCCCATTTGGAAGGTCGAAGATCACCAAGTTGAAACCATATTCTCCCGCAATATGCTGGTAGCGAGTCTGGCTGTCAGCTGTATGGTACCTGGCCACCTGTGTCTGAACTTTTCTATAAGGAACCAGTCTAGCGTCAGGAACCTCCTCTTCCTTCTCATCCGTGAGCACGGCCTGTTGCATCTCCTCGATGTCATCAATCGCCAAGAAATTATCACCTCGAGTTGTAGCAAGTGAAGGGACGAATGTGACCAAGTCATCCTTGATGTCCATGGTTCCCTGCGATGGTAGCACTTCAGATAAATTGAAGAAGGCAGCTGGATCGCGAGTAGTGGAGGTGCCAGCTACTGTATCTGAGGTCTTCTTTGACTGCTGCACAGGCTGACGCCGCTTTGCCTTGGCCTTTGTCTTCTTAATGAAGTCGACCTCTGCCGGATCCCATGAGATGCATGGGAGATCTTTTGAGTGTTCATTGTAGAGATCCTTCTCCCATGTTGGTGGTTGCCCAGGTGGATAATCAAGCCAGAACGGTACGTGTACACGTCGAACTCTGTCAGGCCAGATCTTGTCTTCGACCACATGTGTGGTGCTTCCATGTAATCTGACCAGAATACCATAGTCTGTGTGTGAGGCACCTTTCTCGCTGCGACATACCTGTAATGAACATATAGTAGTGTCAGAATGTAACAATGTCAAGAAGATCATCCTTACCTCCAAATCATCCTTCTTGCTGTCTCTTCGTGTTCGAGGAACTCTTTCGGCTCTATGGAGTAAGTGAACTTCACACACTCATGGAATGGCTGGAACATCACGTTCTTGCATTTTACCCGCACTTCATCGTACCAAGTCGTGAAATCTGTAACCGGCCTGCTCCACTCGCCATCCTCGATGAGTCCCGTGAGAATCTGTACTGCCTCCTCTCTGATCGCCGCCAATACAAATCGATAGTAAACCACCTTATCCACTCCTTATCCTGAACACCCGGCAATCCAAGTGTCTCTTGCTCTCTCTTCAGATCGAGACGTACCAGTTTATTGAAGTACATGATTCTCGTCTCGTTTGGAATTCTCGCCCTTGAAAGCGCGTACAGCTTTTCCAACCCCATCCATCTGCATTGTTTCCATGTGATTTGGGTCACCTTGTCGAACCACTCTTCACCCAATGCAGGATCGATGATGGCTAAGATCTTCATCATGCGCTTGTCATGCTTAATGTAGACCTGTTGTTGCTCCTGGTATTTGTTGCCTTTGGATGCCCTTGCAGCCTTCTCAAGATCATCCTCAATCTCACTCTGTAATTCACAGACGTAATCAACTAAGTAATATAAGTGTGAGACGTGGTACCTCAAAAAAAATCTTTGCACAGATCAAATTCGGAAGTGGATGCCAAGCTTGTTGTCCAGTCGCTTTCCTTCCACTTTCTTATGTCATCTCGTTCCTTGTCACTGAGCCTGGCCAAGATCTTCGCTGTGCCCTCCTCACTGGTGCAACATGTCTTCACAGATAGCAGAAGATGTGGCAGTGTGGTTTGCACTGCCGTTGCGGAGGAACTGCATATTTGAAAATCTCGAAGTTAGTTAATCCTATGATCTAGAGGTCACTATGTTTACCTATTAATTTGCTGAAACATTGTCACAAGCTGAAGATTATCCATGACCCCAGCACGGATGAAGCCTGAACGCACTCTCACTGCCCACTGATTCTTATCTTCCGTGTCTTCTATGTACAGCTTCTGAAGCACCTTTAGCCTGTGATTACCATCCCAACAGATGAACTTCTTCATCGAAAGCATTGGTGCCCATTGCCGGAACATGTCAGACTGAAGCTCCTCCTCAAAAGCCAAATGCTGAGCATACATCGCTTCATCGCTTCTCAATGCTGCCAGATCTGCATCTGTCATGGGGTCCCCAACTTGAAGGATGAACTGAGTGGTGTTGCGCAAATAACCAACTGCCTTCTTGAAACTCCTAGTCAAAGATTCCAGATCCGCTGGATTGACTCTCCGCACCTGCTCATTTCCCAGAATTCGGCAAATAGGGACATCCGGTGCCTCTCCATATTCTCGGATTGTGATCTTCGCGAGAAGACGCACTGCACTCTCCGAATGCATGCTGGCTGCAATGTTGTAAACTTCCTCATTATCTGGCACTTCTGCTTTACCCTTCTTCTTCTTCTTAGCAGCCTCTGAATCTCCAGCAGCTTTGCGTCGTCTCTTCTTGTCTTGGGTTCATCCTCTTCGTCACTCGACAAAGTCACTGCGCATGAGGCTTGTGTGCCTTCTGTCTGCTCCTGTGTCTCCTGTGGTAAGACATCATCCTCAACTTCTTCAACAAAGTCTGATTGTTCTTGTTGGGGTTGAACTACATCCTCTTGCTCTCCTGACCAGTCCTGCTGGCTTGCCTGTTCAACTGGAGCATCACTTGAAGGTCCTTGTTCCTGAACCACAGCCAGCTTCCTACTTCCTCTCCCACGACCCCGACGCCCTCTCTGAATTGCAGCTCTAGCTTCTGCTTCTCTCTCAGTAGGCTCCTTCATCTTCTTTTCTTGTAAACGTTGTGAAGAGCGCATCTACAAAAGCAATAAGGTTTAACAAAAAACTGTAATAAATGTTCAAAGATGTTTAATAAAAAAAAAAAAACATACTAGCCCTCACAGTCGGCGTGCCGACTGAGAGAGCAGTTGCTGTAAGTCCCAGTCGGCATGCCGACTGGGCTGGCATCAAAGGGAGTCCCAGTCGGCATGCCGACTGGGACTGGCATCAAAGGGAGTCCCAGTCGGCATGCCGACTGGGACTGGCATCAAAGGGAGGCCCAGTCGGCATGCCGACTGGGCTGGCAACAAAGGGAGTCCCAGTCGGCATGCCGACTGGGCTGGCAACAAAGGGAGGCCCAGTCGGCATGCCGACTGGGACTGGCAACAAAGGGAGGCCCAGTCTGGGACTGGGAACGAAGCAAGGCCCAGTCAAAATGCTAGGTGGGACTAGAACAGTCAACCCTAGTCAAAATGCTGAACCCAGGTCAAAATGTTGACTGGATCTGGAACAGTCCACCCCAGTCGGCCTGCCGACTGGGACGGACAACGAAGTCAGTCCGAGTCGGCAGGCCGACTCGGATTTCTTGCAACTGTGAAGAGATGTAAAAAGATGAACAGATCATGAAAGATCATGAGCAGATCATGAAGAAATCAGAAAATACTCACCCCCTCAATGGAAGCCTATTGTGATTAATCCCTGGAGCCACACTTGCTCCACGCTATGCCCCCAAATGAGCCGCTCCACGAAAACCTAGCCGCCCTAGCTGCCCTAGCCGCCCTAAATCAATTAAAAACCAACCTAATTTCTGTAAACATATTGCATGCATGATCGCCACTTGTACATAGTAAAACTTTTTAATTTACAAAAAACCTACCCAGACGCAGTAAATTAATTTCACTCTTCTACCCAGACGCACGCAATTAATATTATTTTTAATATTTGTCAATGAAATGATTGCCTCACGACTAACAAACACATTAACCATCGTGTGTAATATGTTCATTGTCTTTGAATTTTAACTTTTGTTTGTTCCATTTTTGCTACATGGCAAGAATCAGCTACAATGGTGTTGACAAGGACTTCCCTGCAGATGAAGATGGTATTGCATTTGTCTTTGAAACAGATCTCAGGTCTGCATTTGACATTCCACCTTGGCAATCTTTTAAAGTGCTGCATTTGATGTCTGTTGTTGGTGGAGATGCTGCGAATGTTGAGGTAGAACCAGAAGGGGCAAGAGCTAGCAGTTTTGTGTATTACACACTTCTTCCTTCCAAAGGACCACTATTCCGGTTGGAGACAACAGATCGGGACAATTCTATGGTAACAATACTTCGCAATAGTCAGAGATGTAGGATTGGGAAGCAACTGGTGGTCTCGTCATCGATTCAGCAAGTTGCTGAGGTCCCAGAAGATTGCAACGGAAATGTGATTTACGAGTTGCCAGCACACGAAACAATGAAGGACAAGTACAAAGGGATGAATAGGAAGGATGGGTGTGATTACTGGACTCAACGCTGCACAACACATTGGAATGTTCCAGCTCGTGTTAGTCGCAGTTCATGTATTGGCCACATGAAATGCGTAAAGGAAACATGTCCGTTCATCAGCTTCAGTAAGAAAGCAAATGACTGCCAATTTAAGGGCACCATTGATAAAGTCCAGTTATCTTCAGATGGTAGAGTGCTTGGAATGAAGTGTGTGCATTGCAACAATGAGCCCCTTCTAGTGCAGACATGCTCCGTTGTTGCATATTACATAATTCCAGATGATATCACATGCACGAGGCTTTTCATCCATCTTGGAGAACATCAACACCCACGTAGACCACCCGAATCCATGGTCTCTAAAGACAGAGCTAAGGAGACAATCAACAAAGCAGTCGCTGCAACCCCAAGAACTAATCAACGTGTCATAGAGTTTCAAGCAGCACGCAATATAATTTTGGAAAAACTGGTAACAGATTCTGGAGATGTATCATACGACAAGGTTCTGTCAGATCTACTACCACTCACAAATCACCGCCGGTAAGCAAAAAATTCTGCTGGAGTAAGTGCCTACAAACATAGCTAGATCTTGAGAATTGTTTGCAACTAACTAAGATCATGTTAGCAAAGTTTTCAGTGCCAACATCTCACTGACAACCTCAGCAAAGCTTTTTTGTAGCAACATAACCACCCTTGAAGGTGTCGGGAATCCCCCTAAGAAAGACTGTGGCAAGATCGCTATCGTTAACTTAGTGGGTGATTGAAGAGCCTCGATCTGCCTTGCTACGCTCTTGAGTCGGCTTGCAAAGTCTTAAATTCCTTCATCTTTGCCTTTGGCCATGGCTCCAAACTTCATTTTGAGCTCAATTAGATTGGTCTTTGTACTCTTGCCAAAAACACCTTCCCAATTCTCAGTTATAGTCTTTGAGTTGTCTAAATGACAACGATAGAGCTTTCCAATGGCCCTTCCAAAGATGCCAAGAGTGTGCATGTTCAAATTTGTCCACTCCTTGACTGCATTTGGGCCAAAAGCTGCTGGACATTTCTCCTCACCAGATACACAACATCCTAAAAATTCTTCTCCATGAAAACATATTCCATCCTGAATTTCTAATCGTAAAAGTTCTTTTCATCAAACACTTCAATCATCACAAGTCATTCCCAGAAATTAGAACTAAATTACACAATACCATGTTGGAAAACAGAGTTGTGCAAAAAACAAATGAACTCTGATCTGATATATGAAAACTTAGATACATATAGAAGGTGCGGGCTGGCTGGCCAACTGCCCTGAGCTAACTGCTACGAGATGACTAGAGAGAGTGGTATATTCAACAATATTGAAATGGAGAAATTACGAACAAATAAATAAATTTACATAATCAGCCTCACAATATAATGACTATAATCTTGTTACCACACCTATTGCTGCCTCAAGAATGCAAGAGTGTGACAGCAACATCAACTACTATTGCTGTTTGAAGAATGGGTTAGGCAGCTGCTTGCAACTATGCGACCAAAGCAAGGAAATACTACTGCTGCAAGAAGAACGGGTTTGGTAGTTGCATCGGTCTGTGTCCTAAGACTTCGTTTGAAGCAAAATATGGCTCCAAGAAATCCTCAGGCTGTGTGGTAATGGCGTTCAAAAGTGTTGTTTGTGCCCCAAGTATGCCTCGACTTCGGCTATATATCTACTTTCTTGGAGTTTACGCAATAGTCTCTATAGTTTTTTCGCTCTCCGCAATGCTGTAGAGAGCCTGTGCAGTAGTGCATAGTGCTCTTGCTACAAGAATCGAGTTACATAAAAGTCAAAGAGTAAAACTTACATGATATAGCGTTTATCTATCCAGCAGTGCGGGCCTGGAAACTTGGTACAAAACATATGGTTTGCTGTCACATTTCTCATCTTGGAGCCTGTGTTGAGACTGGATCTGGAGAGCTGGGCTTGCAGAATTACACTCGGATGCTGCTCGAACATGTTGTTGCCAAGGTGAGCACCTGCTTGCTTGATTGCTCAGCTGGAAAAAAAAAAGTATACAACGTATATGGCGCAAACCTGAGCATCTAATCATAACAAACTTGCAAATGGATCCTCTGGTAGGAAAAACGGCTCATATCAAAAACTTGTGGAGCCAACGGAATTAGCCACCCCGTTGTAAGAACCAAAAGAACTTCTTGCTTGGCCTTTGTTGAGGCGGTCTCGATGAACCATGTTTTGTGTCCTCGTCTAGATTATCCAGCTTGAGTTCAAAAGGTTCCATTTACTTTAGAATGCTTTATTGCACCACAACGCTATAGGCGATAGCAAATCCGGACTGTCACTTGGAGTGTTTAATCTCGAGCTCTCGGCGCCTGAAGCCGGCAGTGGGAGAACAACAATCGGAAGGCGTGGCAAGAAATTTAAGTGCGGAGGCAATCCTGGAACGACAGAGACTAGAAATGAGCACACCAAGATCGTCTGAAGGTCCAACTGGAGCTGGAAGCTCAAATGGCTCACCGGGAGTATTTACTTTTGAACAGCAAAGACAGCTGCCTTCCATCACTCTCAACGTGTCTCGCTTCGTAGAGGAAAAAGTCGATAACGGATGGGGATGGGCTGCAAACACGAGCCTGCTGCAGCGAGAGAGCTTATAGACACAACCTGCAAATTCTGAGCTGCAAGAGCTGACTGGAAAACAAGGGAGAAGCTTGTATATGAGCACCTACGCGCGAAGTATGGAAACACAGCGAATGTTAAGTGGTTGAACGAGAATGTGGAAACAGGCTCGTCATATGATATAGTCGTGGAGAAAGGCAAGGGGATGTGGAGTTTATAGAAGTGAAATCAACAAGGGCCAGCAGCAAGGATTGGCTTGAGATGTCCTCATTCGAGTGGGAGACTGCGTCGAGGCTGAAGGAGAGCTATACAATTTATCGCGTCACGTTGCTGTTGAAAAAGCAGCAGCAGCAAGCTCGGCTCATGGTTCTAAACATCCCGTCCGGCTTTGGTGACAAGGTACTTAGATTGGCGATCATAGCTCCGCAAGAGCAATAGTATACACATTTCGAAGCGGTTTTCAGCTCTCAGATTTTTCACTACAGACAACACACTGGAGACGGCATTTCTCTATCAGATCCCTGGTGAGCATTTTCCTGTGGTTACAGCTTCTCCAAACCAAAAGCGTTCTAATCTTCTGCTTGGCAAGCCTCCGAGACTGCAAACTTAAAGTGCATGTTCAGCAAACAGCCTCTTCTCGTCTCTTGGCTGCTCTCCGTGGCGGCTCTGTAGTGCATCAACGCGTAGCAGTCACCTGGTATGGGACTAAATCCCTGCAAGCAGCAGTTTTTTTTCAGCCTACTATGAGAAGCAGCGTACCTCTCCAATCTCCGATCTTCGTTCGTACTGTTTAATCGCTCTGGGGAGTTCCTCCGCGCCTTTCGCATCCAGGTTCTTTTCTAGAATGAACTCCGCTGCTGCCTACTAAAACATTTCTCACACTAAGCTTCTCGCAGTCGCGGAAACGAGCAACGACCTTACTTTCCGCTGTTTCTGGGACAGTATCCTCAACGCATAGAGACTGGAAATGCGGGAGTCGCGATCTAACGCTGAGAGCAGACCATTTGATCTGCCGCAACTACCTGCAATAGAAGCATCAATCCTCGAAATGGACAGTCTCAGCAGCGGAAACGTGACATGCCAGCTTGGCATACCATAAAAAATGTGGTATGCCCGGGCATCGGCCCACTGTGATGCGCAAAAGGAAATGAGAAACCAAGCTACATACCCTGGCAGCACCCACCATTGTCGTTGCTCCAGTGGCGACACCATAGCGGCTTCGTATAGCTGCTCTGACGTGAATCCATCTGCTGGAGTTCCCAGATCATGCTGACCCTCTTGTGCCAGGAGACCCTGTCGCCCTGATGCTCTCCCATAGCCCGCTTCTCCTCACTTGCCGCTTGTCATCAACCCTAAACCCAAATCCCAGGTTTGGGGGCCTGAAGCTCCCAAATCCCGGCTGGCTCGCCTTCAGATTCCGGCGGTACGATGGAAGTCGAAATTCAGGCCTATGGCTGCGAATCCTGCGACTTTGAGGTTCGCCATTGAATCAGAGGGAAGGAACTGGGGAATGTGAGCTGCGGAGTTCATGGATTGTTTGATTGGATGCTTAGTACAGCTGATCGTTGATTAGCGCTCTTGTTTTCTTCTCCAAAATGGCACGACAAGAGCCACATATGTAGCCATCAAGCCTTTGAATTCCATGTCGGCTTGGATGGGTTGATTCCAGTTCGATTGCATGGCAGCCAGGGCCAGGGAAGGCCCAGATTCATCGTCGCAGCAGCCAGCGAGCAACAGCAGCCCCTGAAGCATGATCTGTACCCGTTTCTGCCAGAGCTGCCTTGTCGGACCTGCAAAGGTAGGCGATGAAGAATTCCTGCACAAACCGCTTGATCGATGCCTGTTTCGTTGGTCTCGGCAGGCGCTAAGGAAGTGGATTGCGATCAATACAAGGGCACAGGGAGGCTGGACACTGGCGGATATCATAGGAAGAATCCCGTGGATGTGAACAGAATTGTGGGTGAGTGATCGTTCGGCAGATCATCTGAGAGAGATTTGAATCCGTGGAAATTTTCCAGGTTCCAAATGGACAGCGATGGAGAGGACATTCGGCTGGAGACACTACGAAGCGCGAGCCAAGGAGAGGTACGAAGGGAACCACTGGTTCATCCAGCTGAGCGCTACTTGCGATAACAACATCCGAGTCTCAAGGTTGGTTCCTCGCATCGATATTCTTTGCCTCCCGATCTGACTAGAAATGCCAAGGAAGTGACATCGGACCCAAATGCAAGACTTGCAGAGCCACGGGCACGCTGGAATGTTTAGGGTTTATGCAGGAGGATAAGAGTTTGCGGATTTTGACTTGTCATGGGAGAAATGTAGCAGCTTTTATGACCTATGATACAGGCCAGCAAATGCGCTAGAAGTGGAGGAATTCGTTTCGAAAAGAGGGTATATGCTCCTGTCGATTCCAGAATCAGGGTTGAGACATGAAGATTGTTGACAAGGAACTGGTCTTACATGCCAGAATCCTCAACAATACATGATTAGCTTTGTCTTATGGGTTGTTGAGGATTCTGGCTTTCCTTGAAGTTAAGCCCTGGTCGGTTTAACTGAGGAACTGCTCAACAATTAAGACGAGGGGCTGCTGGGAGGAGAAGAGACATCAGGCCATGGAATCTCCAAGAAGCCAGCAATAGCTGGTCGGGCCTTCATCTGAATAGACGGGTACGTCAGCGGGAGGAGTCATTGCACAAAAATGCCAGTACTGACCCAAAAAGTGTTATGGAATGTAGTTCCATCGGCACAAAGCGAGAAAAGGGGCAAGATGCAGCGCCGAGAACCAAATCCAAGAACACAACAAACGCGCTTGAATTTTCATAAAACAAAATATGTTGATTTGTTTTCCTCCATGCCATTCCTTTAGATGTAGTTATTATTTTTTAAGCCACATTAGCATGACTGAAACACACACTATCACAGTCCATTTGATTTGAAGCCATTACGGCATTACCACACAACAGATCGTGGATATTTTGCTTCAAACGACTTCCTGTATCAGGGAAGTCTTAGGACACATACCGAGGCAACTACCAAATGGGTTCTTCTTGCAGCAGTAGTATTCGTGCCCGGTCTCGCATAATTGCACGCAGCCGCCAAGCCCATTCTTCAAGCAGCAAAATTGTTTCTTGGTTTTATCACACAACTGCAGGCAGGTGCCGAGCCCATTCTTCAGACAACAATAGTAGTTGATGTTGCTGTCACACTCTTGCAGGCACTGCCCCAATCCATTCTTGATGCAGCAATAGGTGTCACTTAAACCTGGAAGGTAGCAAAACGAGAGTACGATATAATGCAACATTTGATAATGATTTTGTAGACTTACCTGTACGTGGAATCACCTGAGTCACTTCGTCCATCTTTGATCCCTCGTTCACAAAGACCACTGCAGATCAAAGAAACATCAAGCAAACTACAAAAACGAATGGAGGAAGATGGCAGATTCTAAATCTTACCCTGGTTATCAAGGTCTCGAGCACAAACGGCAAGAGCCAAAACTAGAACACAAAAAGAGAAGAGCATTCTATCGAACGGCATCTCTTGAACAGCTGCTCAGAACCAAACTCTATCCCAGGGCATGCTTTCTTCAGATCTGGCTTATAAACTCCTGGCCCTGGTGGGAGTGACAACCTTGGTATGGACCACCTTCACATGTGACAACCTTGATATGGACCACCTTCACATGTGACAACCTTGGTATGGACATGTGACCAGCCAGTAAAACTTTACAAATTTTGTTATGGGAGTGACAACCTTGGTATGGACCACCTTCACATGTGACAACCTTGGTATGGACCACTTGGTATGGACATGTGACCAGCCAGTAAAACTTTACAAATTTTGTTATGGGAGTGACAATACTATGTAGGGAAGGGCAAAAATATTAAAATCAAGTTGATGGACATTCAATGCAACGTATATTTCGGTAAACTACATGATATAATTATGTATGTACAAATATTTAAAATTGGCGTCAATCTGTTCTAACTTCTAAGATCCATCCAAACAGCATCTATTCATGTGGTTGTAAAAGTCAAAACTTTCTCCTTCAGTAAGTTGATGTGTTAGTTCGGCTTTGGAAACGGGCTTGCAGATTTATTACACTCGCGTTGCTGCAGGACATGGGCCACAAACGACAAGGGTAGTGCTGTATATAATAATCAATTGAGATTCATTAGCATATTCAGTACTAAGCTTCTTCTCCCACGGTCACCAGATGCACCGAGTGTGTTAAAATTTTATAAAACACCTGACAATGTTTAATGAATTTTTTTCATACAATCTAAATCTGTACGCAAGTGCTCCTTTCACGATTGCAATACATACAGTGTGTGTGCTTAAGGAACTTGCCTTTTATGCTTTACCCAAATGATTATAAATCCAATATGACTATAATGTGTTCCAAATTACAAATGTGAAACTCTTTCAAAGGTAAATTTGTAAATTTGACAAGTTTGCTGCATATATGACATTCTTTTCCTTTTATTTAGTATTTTTTATATAACCTCAGTAGCTTAAGAATTAAAATCATTATATTTTTAATAAAATATTATGTGTCAATGCTTCTATCAGTTCATACACACAAGGTCACCATTAGACACAAGGTCACGAATTACAACAACAACAGGAGCGGGCCGCCAAATAGCTACAATAGGCAAGAAAGAGCGGATCTAAGAGCTTAAGGCTTAGCTTGCACAAGCCCAAGAACAAGAAGCAAGTGACATTGCCGAGCTCCAAGGGGCCACCGAGCTCAGATACACAATAGTATCTGCACTAGAGCGCAAGTTGGAGGCGGTAGAGAAGGAAGCCGCCACATATTGTAAGCACTTTGAAGTGGTAGAGGACACTAAAGACATGGCCCAGGACATGCTAGCATGTAAGTTCAGGCATCTAGTTGCATGGTATGACCACCCCAAAGCAGATAGCTAGCATGCATGAGCAGCAGTCCCATAGACAAAGGCCGAGACCCAGGGTAGGTGGTTGGCCTTGACAACCCCAAAACGGTGGCACAAGCGAATACCGATAATTGTCATGTGGCACTAACACGATAGAAACATGTGTCATGTAGTACTGACAACGGGCTAGACTAGTACCCGATCCTATGGAAGTTATCTAATGGGAGGATGCCACCAGGGTTATAAACAAGTACACTTGACCCACTATATAAGCAGGCATGCGAGTAGTGGTGAGGGGTTCTTGTTTGTCTTCTTCTTGTGTTCTTGTATTAAGTACTTAGATAATTTCTTGGGCATCGGCCACAAGGAGGGCCAATATGTAATTTCAACATGCAATAGAGATATATTATTTTCTTTTCCATGCTTGTGACATGTCATGTAGTGATAGTTTCTCTCTCTCTCTCTCTCAAGTCGAGCTTGCACGTCCTGACAAAACTCCAAACCTCCACAGTTCCCTATACACGAACCCTCACGACATCCGAGTAAAGGCACCACTGCATATTCCCATATGACCCAAGGGGACGATCAAACCTTCGGCTTGGAATCCCAAGACTAGACATTAACAATAGTGTCATGGCAACCATCAAAACCACTTGTGTTCACCTCACATATGGCATGTGGAATTCTCGATGACCAATGTTGTATTCCTCATAGAGTGGACTACAATGACATCACCAAATAGAGAGAAAGAGGTGAAATTATAAACATTACCTAGAAACCCTAGTTGAGTGCAACGTGGACGTTCCATGGGGAACTTTTGGGTTTGAATGGAAGGAAAACACATGTCAACACGCTATTGCAATAGCTGCAACAACTACATTTTTAAAAAAGAAGGATGACATCATGAAAGGGGTATGTTATATGTAGGCCAATGGATACACCCCAAACACAAAGTGCCAAGAAAGGGCTTTAGTTTTACGTGAGGTGGCATATTAGGAGAATACATATCTCTTCCTATATAACATAAATAACTAGCCCTTAGTGAAAGGCATATTGGGACACAATATGGGAAAAAGATGAAGAGTTGAAAGCCTAAATAATGACTCAATTGACTGGGAAAGGCAAAGAAGATGCACAATAAGAATTTTGTTATTTAAAATCATGATGTAATATGTCTTATGTTTCTAGCAATGTAAACCATGAACTACATTCTTTTATGTGCAAACTCCATTATAGAGCAACACTAAGTATGAATAAATGTATTTTATAGTACACATTGAATGTATATACATATGTACAAACCCCATCATTTATGTTGCATATTTAGTAATAAAACAAACCCCATTGATGAAGTAAATTCCATTGTCTATGTTTCATATCGATTGATGAAACAAACCTTATCTTTTGTGTAGGAATTGTAAGTACATTCACAATGTTTATAATAGAAAAGGGTTTACCAAACATGTTCTATACGAAAGGTGCATAAGTGAAGGTTTACGATGCTACACCCCTAAACCCTAAAATCATAGACGCTCGATCCCACAACTAAACCCTAGATATGAACAACACCAATTTCAAATTGTATGAGTATGATTTGTATACATAACTCTTTCATGGTTAAGACACCCAGTTTCTATATATAAACCTCACACACTTTGAAATCTTTTTATAAAAGAAGAAAGAACTAGTATGTAGTGAGGCATGAATATAAACTCATGGATGAAGACATGAGTCGAGGTCTATTTTTGTATATTCTATATGAAGTGAACTTAATCAAATATACTTATGTATGCATTACAAGGGACTTGATTCTTTACTTCTAAACACTTTAAAATTTATAATTTAAAAATATAAAGTAACCAACACAAAACAATATAAGTGGTAGGCGTTCATATACTTATGCTACTCAACATTATGTAAAAGATGATATAATTAAAGTCCAATTCAGTAAGGAGAAGAAGAACATGGTCACTATAATGAGAGGCGTTGCAAACATTGCACTTGTAATGATAAAAAGACTTTAGAATCCATTAACAATGCAAATAAGTGATTTCACTAAACTTCCTTCAATGTAGCTTATTCTCCTTAATTTAAATTTGAAAAATTTATTTCTTTGTCTACTTTGTGACATATATGGAATTTCTCTTCATGAAGTTATATTATCGCTTCATAAATCAGAGTCTCACTTTATCAGTTTTGGAGTCTCACCTTGCCGGTTTGGAACCATTTATGGTCTCAAACCGTGGGCTTGGAGTCTCATTCCATGGTCTTGGAGCTACTCGCCGTCTCAAACTATGGGTTTAGAGCCTCACTTCCTAGGGCTTCATGGGGCAAGACCCTCACTGTATAGACATCGAGTTGCACTTCGTGTCAAGTCTCTCTTTGTGGTTTAGGAGGCTCACTTTGTGTGTTTGGGGTCCTATTGCGTGGATTTGAGGTCTCACTTCATGGAGCATCTTATTTCACGAAGCGAGACTCAAGCCCACAAAATGAAAGTCAGGAATAAGTCCTACGAAGTAAGACTCTTGCCTTATGAAGTGAAGCAGCAAGCTCATAAAAAAGCACCAAGGCCACAAAGGGAAACATTTTCTCTACAAAGTGAGGCACCAAGTCATAAAATAAGACTCTTCCCTTCTGAAGTGAGGTAGCAAGCCCATGAATGAGACTCTTTCCCTACGAAGTGAGGTAGTAAGCCCACAAAGTGAAGCTCCAATGCCCATGAAGTAAAAATTATGTCCCACGAGTGAGCAAAAAACCCATGAAGTAACACTACATGTCCACGACGTGTGATTTGCTCACCATGTAGTGAGGTTCATGTCAAATGGAGTGAGGATCATAGAGTCTCACTTCATGGGGTGGTGTTTCATTTCATATAAATAAAAATTATCAATCTCCCTAATTCAATAGTTAACAATGAAAGTACATGAAATTTTCTTTTTTTATTTAATAAAGTTCTTCCAAATGAAATGAAAAATAAATGTTCAAATATTATCCCCAAATGCCACGATGAATGATGAAGTAAAGCAAATGGACGCTTGAGATAATTTTAATTTATTTTAATCTTTATGTAGTAACATGAATGTTCACTACGTGAATTGTTCATTCACAATAGTTCTTTAAATAAATTTTTAAAAACATGTGAAAACTTATTCATTTTTAAGGGAGATATTTTTTTTTATGTTAATGCTGATGGATCACAAAATGAACTTTCAATTTAAATTCACTGTTCAATCCAATTAAATTCAACAACATTAATAATTTATGTCACTTCATAAACCACATATGGTGTGAAATGACAACCATTAAATATTCTGCTAATGCTCAATTAAATGGTAGGGATACAAAAATATGACTATTTGATGACTATGTCATGGCCATGCTATATATCATAGTGCAATTAATGATGTCCAAATGTGATTTAAAAGTTGTGATTCATCAATTTTAATTAACACATCATCATTTTAAAAGACACATCAACACTTACAAAAAAAAATAATAAATAAGTTTTAATTACATGAAACATTTTGCATTCCATACAAAACTATTCGTTTTATGTTTTAATCATGTCTTGTGTGGTTATCCTAGTCTCCACATCATGCATCCGTATAAGAGCATGATGCTTACATTTGTCATGTGGTAGATGTGTTTGATATCCCATCTCACATGTATACTATTTGTACCAAGAGTGCTGATAAGAGAGCCAAGTGCACTAATGACTTAAGACTTAACGAGATGAAATGACTATTTTAAAAAGGGATTCCTTTAATGGAGGATTATACAACCTTCAATTCTTGACATTTGAATAGTGAATATTATAATCTGAGTCTTTATCATGTTGATTGTGAATTTTTTTCCCTTGCAAAAGTGTTTTAAAAGTTGCAATTATTGATGCATCATCTTGCTTACAATCTAAAGAGTATCAAGTCATTTGCGTGTAGCAAATTTCACTCAAGGAAACTCATGCTCCTTTGATTGCCTTTTGTGTGGCTCCTCCAATGTATATCCAAAAGAGAGTTAGAGATAGTCTTATATCACATGTGATTCAGTAAGAAACACCATCGCTTGCTTGCATGGAGGGTTCACAATACTCTCTAGTAGGCACTAGATGAAGACCTCCATAGCTTCTTGCTTCATCAGTAGTTTTACCTTCTCCATTATTGGTGTGTATGGAGTTTTGATGCCCATTGGCCTACAATGCCTCTTGGAATAATCTTTTCTTATTTGCATTCATTTTGAACATGATTGGTCCTCCCATACTCTTTAGTTTAGAGTTTTAACCCAAAGGGCCAACACGTGGGAACAGTGGCTGCCAAGTGGTCTTCTGGTGTCATCATCCTGTGTGAGCAATGCTAAGTCGCCAAGATGACCTCAAAGTCTGACTCAGATGCCTAATTAGGTAGAAGACTTAGGGTCCTATCCTAAGTCCCTTAGAATGATTATCCCCGAACTTTAAAGGATAACCCGAGTAGACTTAAGATCCTGTCCCAATGGACCTAAACAGGATCATACCTTATCCTCATCAAGGAGACGTGACTTAAACATACCCCCAAGACAAAGTTAAAGCATCGTCACTTACCCTTTAAGGAATCACCCCCATCAGGGAGTACAACCCCTTTAGGGCAACAAGGGGTACCCTGAACCACAACCCTTGAGGGTTTGAGTGGTTTAGACATACCAAACTTAGGGCTAATACTTAGTGAGATCACGAGTGTGTGCCATAGGCGAACACGAGTGTTTTACTAAGCCAACTCCCCAAGGTTAGGTTTGGATAACCTTAAGTACATGACTTTGCATGTGTCTCATGAAAGGGCTTCGGCTAATGAGCTTAGGTTGTTTAACCCTTGGATTCCAAGAAGAACACCCCTAACCAAATGTGCCAAAGCACACCTAGTTAACCTCCCTTGAGCCGATGCCCAAGGCTTAACACCCTAATGTAAGCATAAGCATGCATGTTTACTAGAGTATCCAACCCTTGGCGACAAACCCAAGACACAACCCAAAGGGCATGCCTCAAGCATTGTATCATGTGACATCTGATCCAATGTCACATCTTTATGTGATATTATCTTCCATGATATACCATAGCCCCTATATTCAAGGGTTGCACTAAGTGCCATAAACGTGGCTCATAATGCTAACTCTAGAACCCCTCACTCAACCCTTAAGAACTAAATAACATGAATCTGTCAAACAAAATCCCACACTCACAGTTGGACAAGGACACGGATGTGCCTTGCTTGGCCATGAGTGTTACACCTAACTTGATGTGGAGGAGGAGACTGGAGACAAGCCTCTACCTCTACTTGAAACGTGCAATCCGATAAGACCTCCCAGGCATGGATTCGTCAATGTTAAGGGTAAGCTACCCCGAAGGTGAGACGTACCCCTGTTGTCTGGAAGTTGAGGCGGCATAACAAAGGGTTGTACCTTAACGATACAAGTTAAAGCTTGCATTGACAAAAGAACAAGAACTTAGTCGTGAATCCAAGAGCTCTCCTACATGTACTACTTTATATATTTGACAAAGCCCCCAATCTTAATATATTTAAGATTACTCATTAATATCCGAGATACAAGATAATCCATAGAAAATAAAGGTTATAAAAAAATTTAACACTTAATATAGCTTAATCTAAACTTTAACACTTAATACTTACAGTGGCTTGGGTGATAAGCAACACGTGCATAAAATACACACTTACATGAAAATAATATACATTCATAGTCATGTATTATCCAAATTATAAAAATATAAAATTATAAAATAATAAGAATTCCAACTATATCCAACCTATTTCCAACCATGTGTACCAAGAATAATATATAAAGCTTTTTGATGTGAAATTAAAAAATTATATTATGATTTAATAAATAAAGTAATTGATAAAGTAACATCCAATGCATTGTCAAGAGTATAAAACTTATAAGAATACACCTTAATAAATCATTTGAAAATAAACATATTAAAATGAAAAAAGAAAAGCTAAAAATGAAATGAAAAGACTTTAAGAATAATAATTTTACTAAACTTACAAAAGTATTAAATAATTATTAATATTTTAAATAATAAATATACTTTCAGCAACATTAACATAAAATTTAGTAATTAATTAATTATTTTTTATATAATCTATACAAGAAATAACAACACAAACTGATCTTTATATTAATTTTTACAAAGTATAATAAATTCAACATCACAAAATATTCCTCTATTATATCATAATCAAAACTATGCAGGAGATAAGAACCAGTTCGACACACATAAGAATAATCGAATTATTATTATTAATTTACTTAGAAAACCTAACATAAATATTAATTAAATTATATACATAATAATTTATAATGATAAATCCATAATTGTTAGAGATTTTAATAACTTGAATACAAAATTGTTTATATATTCAATATATAGACAACCTTCAAGACAACATAATTCTTAATTAAATATTATAATAATTATTCTTAATTAAATTTTATTTTATATTGTATTAAGTGTGTTGTAAGTGCACAGTAACATTTAAATAAGCCGTAGAAAAACATACATATTTTCAAAGAGCATACGGTAGTTTAAGAAACCTTAAACCTGCATTGTTTTTACTTCACCAACCATTTCCACCACCAACGTCAATTATGCTGACAAACAAACCGCCTCTTTGAATTTATAAACATGGAAAACCCACTCCCAAATTTAGCGATCATCCCAGATCATGTAAGTTGTATGTGTGTGAGCGTGCGTGCTTATGTGTGCGTGTGATTATGAACTATTAAATACAGGAGCATGTTTAATGTCCTTCTGTTCTACATTATAACATTCACATTGGACAAAACATTTTCTCAACATGAAGTTCCTGCACTTTTTATATTCGGAGACTCATTGGTCGACTCAGGAAACAACAAGTACCTTCAATCTCTCTCACAGGCAAACCACTCTCACAACGGCATAGATTTCCAAAACAGCCAAGCAACAGGCAGATTCTGCAATGGCCTCACCGTCACAGACATAGTCTGTACGTTTCTAATCCTCATTGTCTCTGTGTAATCCCCTCTGTTGTAGCTATGGGACTCGGAGTTCCCCTCTCCCCGCCATATCTTGATCCAAATACCAAAGCTACTGCAATACTCCGAGGTGTAAACTATGCTTCTGGTGGTGCTGGGGTACTTGACGAGACTGGTCTCTACTTCGTAAGTATACTATGTTAAGTGACTGCAGTTATCAACCTGTTTTGTACCCTGCTGCAGCTACAGAGGCTACCACTTGGTACGCAGATACAGTACTTCAACAACACTCGGTCACAAATAATGACCTTGATCGGACCCCAGGCAGGAAAACAGCTTCTAAACAAGTCCATCTACTGCTTCGTTATGGGCTCGAATGATTACCTCAATAACTACGTTGCACCTGTTACGGCTTCCCCTTTCCTCTACACGCCCCAGCAGTTCCAGGACCTTGTCGTCTCCACGTACCGTAGACTCCTCATAGTAAGTTGCCATTAACCAGGTTGACCAGAGCTGACTCATTACATTACTAGGATGCATACGAACTGGACGCTCGGAAGTTTGTGATTGCAGGAGCCGGTCCTGTCGGATGCATACCTTACCAGTTGACAGTGAACCTCCGGATGAACAGTAGCTGTGCTTCATTCCCAAACCAGCTCATTCTCAACTTCAACAAGGCCCTCAAGGAAACCGTGATGGACCTCAACTCCAAGCTGCCGGGAGTACACATGGTGTATGTAAACACATACGACAGTGTAACGACTGTTATACGGAACCCTTCAAAATACGGTGAGTCCTACCCATATCCCTATGCACATGTTCTAAATCTTCCTTCATAGGATTCGAGAACAGCGATACGGCTTGCTGCGGAGCTGGAGGACCGTACAGGGGACTGATATCTTGTATACCTCAGGTCAGTGTCTGCTCAAATAGGTCTTCGCATTTCTTCTGGGATCCCTACCACCCTTCCGAGGCGGCAAACTACGTGCTTGCCAAAGGTATTCTAGACGGTGACAAAACTGTGGTTGCACCTATGAATGTTCGCCAACTTGCTAGGATATGATGTGAAAATGTTTCCCTGGGAAACACGGTGAGAAGTTCTTATAATGCCACACACACACACACTCACACTCACACACACACACCTGGAGTTGTATCACGATTTCTTTTTGCTGGCTTCTTCTGCTATAGCTTCTCTAATCAAGTAGTCAACAAAGTTATCAAGTATGGTATACCATTGTCCCAGGTGCTCCTCTAAACGGGCTTTTCCCTTCTCATTTGTCAAATCATTATCATCAACTGTGCAACCTGCAAATGTACAATATGTATGATTCAACACACGCACGCACACACATACAAACTTACCTGCTTCCCTGAAGATATTCCCAATACGTCTTTTCATCTCGTTTATAATAATTACGTACTCTTCATCGTCAAAGTTAATATCTCTAAGATAAGTGAATATCTTCTCCAGCAGTGCCTCCACATCTGGTTTCTTCCGTATATCGTAATCGATGCGGTAAACACTCTCTATGTTTACTTCAAACGGCTTTGGACATGCTTTTATAGTATCCATTTCCTAAACACATATACCTGTATGTAAGTATGTATATGTGTATACACACATACACAACTTACTTTGAAAGTCCCTTGAGCAACTCTATTACTGCAGCATTTCTTTGTTGCAATTCTTTAATTCCGGGGACAATGCCATGCAGGTCATTCACATCTAAAATGTCTTGAATATTAGCAATACCTTTAACATCAATCCATTGCCTGAAGTATTCGCTGAACTCCGTTGGTTCTTTTCGCTCGTCCACCTACATAATATTTATGTATGTGCAATTTTACATGCATATGTATAATATACATGTACCTTGGGTTGGATATGCATAAAGTTTTCTACTGGTTCTGGTTCCATAACTGACCATCCTTTAGACTCCACCCAGAATTTATATGCCTCCATGTCCCCGTGAATCTCCAGTAGATCTTTTAAAACAACTTAATTGAGCTCAGGCTTCAACACGCACACACACACACACCCACCTGTATATCGTTCTTCGATATCATTTCTTTCATCGTACATTAAGCTGCTAAGCTCAATGCATTTCTCCATCTCCTTCTCCTTCCACTGAAGCTCTCTTTCCAGCTTCATTCGAACACTGTCAAAAAGCTCGCGTTCTTCTTTTATCTCTTCCATTTTCCTCTTTAGGCTCCTGTTTTGTCTCTCCACAATATTAAGATCCACAACTGCCTGTAAACACTCAATGTTCAGGATTATATGTGTGTGTGTGTGTTGTGTGTGTGTGAGAGAGAGAGGTGCATGCTATATATTTACAAACACTCAAACAGACACAGTAGTCAGACACTGTACAACGTATACGCATCTGTCTTCATCTGTTGACATACATATGCACAAGGTGTGTCCGTGTATAGATTTGCATGTATATATATGTACCAGCCCGAAGCTGGTATATATGAGCTATAAAACGTTTGAACACACACACACACACACACATACAGGTGTACCTTGTGTATACGGTTTTCTACTATTTGTATATGCATAAGAGCATTGCGATGTCTGTCTACCGCTGCATTCACTCCCCCTTGTACTCTTTTCAACTCCAATCTCTCTAGTTCACGTCTCTCACACTCAATATCAAGTTCTTCAAGCCTTTTGGCCTCCATATCCACAAGTTCACTGTACTTCGTAGCCTCCTCTTGTAAGTGGACCATCTGATCTTCATAGTTCTGGAGTTTGACACACAGTGTGTGAGTGTGCATACATACATGTACACACGCACGCACACACACACACACACACATAAGACATGTATGAAACTTACAGGTATATAGTAAGTGTCCACGATTTGTCTGAGTGATTTGTTATCTGTTCTAATGTTGGCAAGTGCAGCTTCTTGCCGGCGCAAAATTCCCTCGCTTTCTCCATGGTATATTCGACGAGTTCCTTCGATGATCCGATATTTTTTATGTACATCTTTGAGCTGAAAAAAAAGAAACTAGTTAATTAATTATTAAAACAGACACAAATGAATGCACTTACACGTTGCTGATTAGGGTAGTCCCCGTTTGAACTGCCCACTGAGCCCGGTACAGGGACGGGGCTGGAGATGGCGTGGGTGATGGTGTGTATCCTCTCATGTTATACGAGTGTGTTTAACTACCTGCACGGCAATACATACATACACATATATAAAACAGTACCTAAGAGATGCACGCACACACACACACACAACACACACACATAAGAGATGCATACACACACACACACACACACATTAAGAGATGCATATACATACACACATATATAAAACAGTACCTAAGAGATGAATATGATTGGTCCGTAACTTCTTCTAGCTCCAGCATTCCTGGTAGCATTATTAGAATACCTCAGCTACAAGCTCAAATGGCCATGTGTTACTAGCTCACGAGGAACCCTAATTTACTTCAGATGGAGCCCCGGAGGTTTCACAGAATGGTGACGTGGCTTCCGCGGCAGAAGTGCTGACTATGCATCCTAATAAACATCTGGATTAATACGTGTCATCATGAAAATGTTCTCTCTTAAAATGTAACATTTTAGATCATCGGTTGTGTATTGATGCATATAAGCTACTCCGCTGAAATGCATTGCATCAAGCAACATAGAAAGGCCTACTTCCAGAGCCACATTAATTGCCAACCTGAAACAATGCGGTAACAGAAAGGATTTGCATGGAGGGAAACTCTTACATTCCGATGCAATAGAAGCCGGCTGCCACAGGAACACATACGTTGCTACTGCCCTGATATCCATGTACAGCAAATGCGGCAGTATGCATTATGCCAGGGGCGTCTTTGACAAGATGCACCACCACGATGTGGTTTCCTGGACTGCTTTAATCCTTGGATACGTGGAGAATGGAGAGAGCTCAGTGGCGCTGGAAGTGTTTGACAACATGGACTGTTCACAAATGGCGTTGCATTTCTTGCTGCACTCAGGGCATGTGCAGGGTTCTGTGTACGGAAGGATGAGCATTCATAGGAAAGTCACAGAGCGTGGATTTGATGAAGATGTACTTGTGGCCAACACCTTGGTGGATATGTATAGCAAATGCAGAGACATGGTACATGCAAGATGCATCTTCGATCGAATGAGTTCCCTGACTGTTGTATCTTGGAATGTATTAATATTTGGCTACGGGGAAACGGAGAGAGTTCAGTGCATTGGAGATGTTCAACACGATGGATTGTGCACCAGACAGTGTTACATTTGTTTCTGCACTCAGGGCGTGTATCGAGAACAGAGAGAAGGGGTTTATGATTCATAAACTGGCCAAAGAGCGTGGCTTTGACAAAGCCGTGTTCGTCGGAAGCGCCTTGGTTGACATGTATAGCAAATGTGGGGACATGATACAAGCGAGAGAGGCTTTCAATAGAATGAGACACAGGGATGTCGTCTCGTGGACGTCGTTAATCCTCGGATACGTGGAAAACGGCGAGAGTTCAGTCGCATTGGATGTGTTCAACTGCATGGACTGTGTGCCAAACTCTGTAACTTTTGTTACTGCACTCAAGGCTTGTACTAGTTTAGGAGCGTTGGAAACTGGCCAGAGAATACATGAACAGTTACGCCGGCTTGGACTGGAACATGATCAGATGGTGGGGAGCTGTTTGGTCGACTTTTATGGGAAATGTGGCAACATGACTGCAGCTGAAGAGGTCTTTAATAGGATGCGATCTCATGATATAGTGTCTTGGAATGCTTTGATAGGAGGCTACAGCTTGCTGGGAATGCATCTCAGGTGATTAGTTTAGTGAAGAGGATGGAAGAGACGGGTTTGCAAATGAACGGTGTCACAATGCTGTTAATACTTACAACCTGCAGTCATGCTGGTGTAGTTGAAGAGGGGCAAAGTTACTTCAAATCAATGTCAAAATTCGGTATTAATCCCACTTTGGAGCATTATACATGTATGGTTGATATTTTGGGCAGGGCTAACAAGCTGCAGGAGGCACTGTCACTTGTGAGGGAGATGCCATTTGAACCTAATAACAGGGTTTGGATGAGTTTGTTAGGGGCATGCAGGAAATGGAACAATGTGGAGATTGGCAAGGTTGCGTACCTCGCTTTGCTAGCTGGTGCCGTTGATAAGGAACAGGTAGGAGCTGCCAGTTCGTTGATGCAGAACATCCATGATCGAAGGAGGGTGGAAGAAACAAGTGCAGTGATGGCCAATGATACAAAAGAAGGGTGGGATGGCAGCGATCCATTGCTTAAGAGTGTTTTACTATAAAGCACATATTATAATAAGTCAAATATGTGGCACATTCAGGTTGGTGGAAATCTCTTTCAGTCTCTCTCATAGTTATGGGAATGTGTTTATTTTAAATGACTTTACTAAACACATCTATTTAATTAATTTAACATATATAATTTTCTAAACAATTTGGCATTATATGTTTTAAAATTATATTATAATTTAAACTATTAGTTTATATTATGAATTAACACAGTGTTTAATACATATTATGGACGATTAAAAAAAGAGTTAGTCTTATATAAGCATAATATAAATTTACAATAGTTTTTAACCACTAATATTGAGTTTAAATATAATTTTGTATTGCAAAAAACAAAATTACTAGTATACTCATATGTTTTGATGAGTTAATAGGTCAAAACTCACAAGGCTTAATTACATTAGGATTGGTAATTCATGCTACCCACTTTATAAAACAAGAAATAGGTGAGGCCTCAGAAAACAAGAAAATAGGTGAGGCCTCAGTCACATAAATTAATGTGTTATATATTGAAAGGTGTTCAGTTCCTTTTTCATTAACATAAATCTAATTTATGTTGTTAAGTCACATTCTTTGTGCCGCCCTAACTTCCAGTACATAAGGGTATGTCACACCCTAAGGGTAAGCATACCCTTAATGTTGGCGAATTTACACTGTTGTATTTGGGTACACTACATCCAAGGGATTAATTAACTTCTTTTTCTGGTAACCTAATCGCACACATGGGAGGTTTTATTAAAGTATGCATTCTGCTAGTTTAAATGTTGAAGTTTGTCTTTAACTTTCTTCTCTATATCAAGTTAAGAGCAGCATTTATAACTAAACACTGTACACATCATATGATTCATAATGTGAGCATTGTTTATGGCCTTGGCCAATTGTGGGCATGGGATCTTAGTAAATAAATTTTCTTCACCATGTTCTTAAGATTTGTAAAGACAAGTTTCTAGGGTTGGCATTTGCAAGTTACGTTAATGGCACCAAGTGTAACCTTTAATTTAAAGGGCTATAGCAAGATAACCTATGTTTAAAAAACAGTATAACATAAACATGTGACACTAGGTTAAATGATACAAGAACAACGTTAAGGTACGCTCTTTGGGGTTGTGTCACACGTTTACCAAGGTATACCTTTAGGATTGTGTTACAAGTTTAACATTGAGGTTTGAATGTTCATGTGCTTGTGCTTGCATCAACCTTTGGCATTTGTTTGAGGAGCCTGTAGATAAGCACGCTTGGTTAGGGGTGTGTGAACATATATAAGGATTGAACAACCTAAGCTTGTTAGCAGAAGCTCTTTTGTAAGACACTCGCATCGTCGTGTGCTTAGAATTTTCAAACCCAGCCTTAAAATTTGCTTAGCATAACACTCATGTCTACCTACACTTATGTGGATACTATGTAATAACCTTGGGTCTTGGGTATAACTTGGCCTCACAATCCTTAGGGGTAATCATGAGTCAGTATACGTCCAAGTTGTACTCTTAGGTGAGAGTGATTCTTTAAGGAATAAGTTATGATGTCTTAGCTTTGTCATAAGAATATGATACCAAGATTCCACATCCACAATTGACCAAGGGTATACTATAAATAATGTTCACACCAGGAGCTTGTTTAGGTTTAGTTGACTTTAGAATCTTATCATAAAAGACCTTTTATGATAGGATTCTAAAGTCTATTCGAGCTTGTCTATGTCTTTTATGATAGGATCCTAAAGTTTACTCAAGTTATCCTCGATGATTATGAAGGTAATCACTTTAGAAGACTTAGGTTGAGACCTTAAATCTTATGTTTATTTGGGCATTTAAATTAAATTCTCATGGTTTTCTTAGAAAACTTACACATTATGTTAATGTTGAACAACCACTTTGCAACCACATATTATCACATGTCAACTCTTTAAGTCAAAACTCTAACATCGTGCCTTCACACAATAAATGTTAGGCTTTTCTTTATCACTTAAATGCATATGTCTGATAAAATCTGGGACATCTGTATTCCTGAAGCTTTCTTTGTAACAACGAATGTGGCATTCATTACATTCATTTTTAATTCTTTTGCCCTAGCAATTTGTATTAACAGAAGACAAGCAAGACAAGTCCACTTTTCTTGTTTCATATTTCAACCATTTGGAATCTAATCATCTTCTTTAGAAACTGAGTCCATTCATATTCTCATTAACTATTTGTTGAAATCTAATTATCTTCTTTAGAAACGGAGTCCAGTTGCATTCTCATTAACTATTGATTGAAAGAAACAGAGTCCATTCATATTCTCATTAACTATTGAAAAGTATTTTCATATTGTTGCTATTTAGTGACTCCACACATCTTGTTTGGATTGGTGAGTTTGGTGTGTTGATATGGCTAAAAACATTCTTTAATGTCGACTTAACCTTCTTTATACCTTTTCCCTCCTCTTAGCCATGTAGTGGGTGCTGCAAAATACAAAGAAAAGACACATTAACACTATAATATATAGCTTAGCAAAGAATTTTTTTATGTTATACATGTCCTTGGCACCGAGTACAACACCCTCAACACTTTGTATGAAAGTCACACATGCCGAGCTAGCTTTCCCCAGGAGCTGGTGAGCAACAACATATGTAAATGAATAACAATCATAACTCTATAACAATATGTAACTGTAATACAAAACAAATTACAATAAGGATCTTAGTGACTCTTAATTTTAAATTGAATCTCATCATACAGATAGTTTATTATGAATACAACAAAATTTAACATTATTTTGTGTGATTAAATATAATAAGATTTGAAATTTTTTGTGACGAAGATGAAGTAGGTAACCCAATAATTGGAAATTTCCACATAAACCACCTCTCCAAAATTCATGCTGTTGTTTACCAGTGTTACCAGGTTTAAAACTAAATCGAATAATATAATAAAGTGGCGAATTCTTGTAAATTAAATAGAAAAACTTCTTGAAGAAATTATTGTATATATATAGGACAAAGTTATCCACTAAATTTATTATAATTTTTTTTTATATATTTTATAGAACACAAAATCTTCTCCTTATAATCTTCCTTTACAAAATTTTTTTTTATATTTAATAATAATTCAAAAGTAAATCATAATAATATTTTTGCTCTTGCTATAATAAATGCGAGAGTGATTTAAGATTAGTATCCTAAAAGGTGCACTCTAATACGAATGTTGTAAAAGAACCTTGTAAGCTGCATAACATAAACTTGCAAATGATAGGCTTGTTTTGATTATCTTTGTTTTTGCTTTTGTATGGTTGAGTGCCGATCTCTGACAATAACATATTCGCAACAGAACTCTACAAACAAAAGGAGGAAGCATCATCAGTACAAAATCGCACCAGGAATAAGTTGTCTGCTTTACCACATAACAAGTTCCTCTCCTCAAAAGCAAAACTGTATCCCATAGCATCTATATCTCGAACAAGGTCAATAATTATTCTAGCCCAGTTCTTATTCTTGCTGTGCTCGGGAAGAAACCTGGTGTGAAGCTCGAACAGTATCTGGTCTGGAAGAAACTCCTGGGGAGAGAACACCTCGGTTAAAGGCAAAACGAATATAACAGAACAGTCATACCTCTGGTTCGTTTTTCAGATTCTGGAACACTTGGTACTCTCCATGTTCGATATCCATCTTCAAGAGGGAAATGCTGGTGACGCCCAGCTCCTTAGCAGCAGTGCTTAGCCGCTTGTAGGTGTTTCCATTGCTATCCTGTCCATCGAAACCTATGCACCAGGGATGGAAACTGGTGGTGGGATTCGACCACACACCACTGCAGTCGAAGGTGTGAATCTCACACTCACCACCAGTGTAGCTGTGAATCCCCTCCTCAAAATCAAACATGTTATGGCTTCCCAGGGAGAAAACCACGCATTTGGGTCCCAAGACACGTATCGGCCCACACAACCATTTGCCACCCTCGCCTGCAGGCAGACTGCAGTCATGTATATATGCATGCATTATGCATACATTTAATCATACCTGGTGCTCCAATGCGCCTAAGGGAGTTTGAATCGCAGTGGTAAGTGGGTGCAATAAGATCAAACAGCTGCCATTCTTTCTTAAGATTGGATTCGTCTAACTGGACCTCTGAGTTGAAGCGCTTCAGATCATTGTCTGTCCAGTTGTATACAGCATTAATCACCTTGTGGTACTGTTGGCGGCGAAATGCGTTCCAGCAGTCCTTGTCTACGCCGTTGGTTGGACTCTTGAGGCACGTGGTCATCTGATCCATGCCATCTGTATCCTTGATTCTAGGAGCTCGGGAGATCACGTCCTCCCAGAGTTCACCTCGGAGGACCTCTGTACATGGGAGAGGGAGAGAATGCAAATGAATAGTATGATTGTCATTCAGATAATCAATGCTTCTGTACTTCGTCTTGCCACTGGATCGCTTTCTTAACACTTTCTGGGACCATTTCATCAGATAACCTAACCTCAGTGGTTAACTGTCCAAACCAACTGATAACTAACCAAAGTCCAGTCCCTGCATTCTGTAAAAAATGATGCCACGCGCGACAAACAGACATCAACAAGTGGACGGTAATTGCTACTGATGACCACGTGTAAGTTTGTAGAAATTATATATATAAATTTAATTAATATATAACATACAATTTCTAATGTATATGTTTTACAATCATGATATTATGTTATATTTACTTTACATAAACATATACTCAATTCACAAAATAAATGTCAATTAAACTCTTAAACCCTACCCATAGGAGTTTAATGAATGGGGTTAGGTTAACCCTAGGATGTTTCTAACTATATTCAACATGCTAAACTCATTAAAATTAATTAAGAATTTCATGACAAAAACAAAGGAGAGTTTTTTAAAAAGTAGTTTTATTTAAAATTTCCTACAAATATATAGTGACACTTAGTTAGACCATCATTAAATACCCAAGTGTCAGTATGTATTTGTAAAAAATTCTAAATGAAGATGAAAGTTTTTTAAAAGGTAAGTTTTAACTTCGTTCAAAGTTTCTTACAATTATATAGCGATACTTGGTTAAACCATCATTAAATACCCAAATGCATTAAATGAACATGTTTGTTACTATATCTAGGGTTTTTTAATTGTTCTTTATCAAAATAAAGAGCAATCATAATAAAAATTATGACACATGGAGCGAATTGTGGATGACATCATCGATTAGAGAAAATTTAGTAAAAGTCACCCATGTCTAAGGTCTTTAGTGTATTAAAGAAAGATATGAGGACCTCTTCCATTGTCAAATCTTCTAAAATAAAAAAGATATGTATTCTGAATTTGTTTCTTTTTTAAATTTGGTAAGTTCGACGATCAATTCTCATGTTTAACATCGTTCATGTAATGATACAATAGGTTTTGGATGTTGATGACATAGTATTGAAACCTTCATATTTAATGACAAGTTGAAATTGAAATTCCTTCCCAATATCACAAAAATGATGAGGTGCAAGATATTATAGTTTTAACTATATGCACGTTGTAACTATATTAAGCATGATACATAAAAATGGGAATATAAAATAAATTACTAATTAATACTTAAATTTAATTATTAATTAATTATTTAATAAATATATAGTTAATTCTTAATTATTAATTAATAACAAATTAATCCTTGATTAACCTTACATAATAAAGAATATTCTTATAAATCGTAGTAGATATTTATATTATTCTTTAGTGTAAAAATATCTTATAATATAATTAAAAAATATTATCAAACATAATTACAAATGAAATCATTTTTCTTATCAACATGTCAATTTTTCATTAATTACTTTTTCCTTAACTATACAAAGAAATCTCATCATTTGGTCTAAGTCATCACTATCTGGATTAATTAAATCATTTTGATCAATATTTTTATGTCATTATCACCACTTAACACTCTCACGAATGTAATTAAGAGTTGCCATCCTTGTTTAATACATAAATTACGATAAACCAGGAGTGCATAGAGGCTTATTTAAAAAATAAAGTTCTTGATAACTAAATTGTAGAGTGCTTGATTGCTCTCCTTTATTTTATAAAACTCAAAATCATAAAAAGAAAAAATGCTTTATATGGTGGATATTATAAATAAAAGTTTTCAAGATTTTTCTTTCTGAGGCACGTATCCAAGTAGTTTACTAACTCATCCATGGTATTAATATCATATATGAATTGAAAGGATTGAATGAATATAAGTAATGTTTTAGTTGAGCATAGCCTTTTGAGAAGAGTCATCTACCACTAAAATATGTAGTTCTTCATTATTCTTAATTTGAATAATTTCTCATTGAAGTTTAATTATTTTTTCATTTCTTGAAGAAATATGGTTAGTATTCGAGAGGTTTATAACACATTTGCTAGTCAAAATTCAATCTACCTCTTTTGCAATACTATAATGCTTGTTGAACAAATTTAGCAACGTTGTTCAGTTGTGAAACTACATGCATAACCAAATCCTCACAAATGCACCCATCTTCTTGAGCTTTTGAAAAAATAGTCCAACTCAAGACAAAAATGATATATATTAAAATTACCATAAACAACAAATGAAATCTTCATGTTTGATTTCTTTTTTCTGTCCTCAGGCCTTTGTTGATGAAGTAGAACTCCATTAACATTCAACAACACAACATGACCATCGGTAACAAGGGGCAATGTTACATCTTGAATGATTTGCAACTCATTTGTTTGGTCCCTTTCACATTTATTTTTTGATGCTATATTGTTGCCGATTCCTTCCTCATTTACTTGTACATCATTCTTATAAGATTTAAATATTGCAGGCGCTGGAGAAGTGATTCAAAAACTAAAGCCAATAAAAATGGTGATGCAAAGAATTGAAGGAGCTAAAGATGATGGCTCAACAACCTGAGCAATAAATTCCTTTTGCAACTTGCCAAGACAAGTGGTCCCTATAGTAAGGATGTTTTGATTTACATTGTTCATTTCCTGCATGAACTCTGTCATTTTGACATGTGGCACAAGAAATTTTCACTATACCCCTCTCTTATCTCATGTCACTACTGATTGTTAATGTGTGACCCATGTTTGAAACTAAATGATTCTTTAATTCTTGAGAATTTATTTTCTTTATAAATATAAATAAAATACAAAATGCCTTATGTTACACTCATTTACAACTATTTGTCACTTTATCAACTCATTAACAATTCATCTTCAACGTTATCTTCTAAGCCAAGCAAAGAAGATTTTAGCGACCATTCAACATTTTCATTTTTTCTATTTATGTTTCTATGCTCAATGAAGTAATTGAATGTTCTGTGCTTCTTGAGGTAACTTTCGGTGTGATATTTAGTTCAAGATTGCCTTTAGACTTCGATATTGAACTGGATTCCTCCTCAGAACTGTTGTACTTCTCGGGAGGAACTTTCTTAAATACTCATATATGGGTTTGTTGAGGTAGTCAGTTGAGAACCTCTTTATCCACTTGTTTAAGTCCTCAACCATGGTCTTATCCTTTTTGATGACAAACACACATGTATCTCGAAGGTAACACTCCTTCAAGATAGATCCCCTAGTGTAGTAGTCAAAAACTCATGCATCATTGTGAGGACCCCTAATTAAGTTGACGATGCTTTATGCGACCTGACTTGTAATGTTTGGATAACGTGCATTACCAAATACGTCCAACTCAGCTATTAGTGTATTGGATGGAAGTTCAGACCTATTGGAGCAAAAATAGATGCTTGGCCAGTCGTTTGAAAGTTTAAAATTATTTGGCGCATTCCTAACAACTAAGTGAATAATCGTATCGATACACTTGGAATCATCATTGTTCATATAAAATCCAGTCTAATGATGTTGTTTCTTCTTGATGAAGACGAAGGCAAATGTATCGATGACATGAGCAAAAATAAAAAATAAAAACCTAAAGACGTAGGTATCAAGTAAGTATCCAAAAATTAAATAATAAATACCTTCTCTGTACATGCTTGCATGGCTAAGCTTCTCCACCAAATCTTCTAACACTTTATCTGAAGAAGGATTTTTTAACACCTGCCGATCCATCATGAACATTTGAAATAGTTTTTTAAATAGTGATGTTACCCCATAAAGTCTCCAAATCCGAAAATACACATTTGTAGGGCTTGTCATGATTCGTAGCATCCTTCTTTATTAGGTTCAACTCGGTTCTTTGTTATTGAAGGACTGCCATAAGAATGACATCATCGTGATGTTCTCCTTTTTAACGTTGGCATGCAATAGATTCTTGCCCAGATTTTCCAATTGGTTCACCCATTGTACAAGCATATAATCATATATCACATGTAAATATTTGCTGACCTTCTCGTATGCTGGAGTCGAAGTCCAACCCAATTTATGCAGTGTATTCTTAACCACTCCTTGATGTGGCTGATCGTTTTCAGCTCCATTTCTTTGAGATGAAAAAGAGAAGTGAGGCTGTTGTTGTTAATCTATAATTTATCATCAGCCACCAAAGCAACTAACACATTCATCTCCTCCACTGTTGTTCCGTTCAGAAGCTTCAACCATGTGAGTTTGAAGTCATTGTTTACATCCTTTACAACTTGAACAGACTTAACCTTGGGAGTCTTATTGAGTTTCTTTGCATACTTTTTTAACCTTCACCCATTTATTTTTTCTTCAGTGTTCATTTCACAAAGGATTCCATGATCCCCACCCATTTGGTGAAGACCTTGTCCTCAAGGCAAGAAATCAACATCAAGAAGGATGTTTCCTTCCTGCCCACTTAGACAAAATTATTTGTTGTAATTTCTTTGGTTCTCTACAAATGGAATAATTAGAAGATTAATATGCTGGCGAGATAAATCTCACAAAAAAAAAAATTTTACCCAATATTTTGCACTTTGTTCTCTCTCTGCAATAGCTTTTTATAGCCGCCCAAGAGTTTCCCACATGGATCATGTGTGTTTGAACTTCTCCTATATTTTGTTGTTCTAGTGGCTGGTGTTGGCAGCGTCCCACTCCGCATATAGCTTATGGTACTACTCAGTTGTAAGATTTGGCTTAGCTAAAAACATTGATCTTTTTATTAGCTTTTCATGGGTATGTTTAGAAAGTTTTATTATTATCGTTTCTTTATTATGTTCATTGAGAAGTCAATGAATTGCCATTATCGTGTGTTGGCCATTGATAATATAGTACCTTATTATTTTTTTATTCTTCGTTTGGATCTTTGTGATTTGTTCTCACCCATAGTATCATAGTGTCTTTCTTTCTTTCATAGTATAGGCACAAAATAGCATTATGTGAGATGGTGTAAAAATTGTCGTCCTTCATCTTTTCCATGACCTCAACAACATGTTTCTTGGTTGAGTGGCTTATAGTTGAAGTTGGGGTTAACGTTGCAATACTTAACCCTACACTCATAAATCCTCAACATCATTTCCTTGTGGCTTATAGTAACATGGGATGCCATTGGTGCAACTAATAGAACTTTCTTCTGCAATCAGAATCAACATGTGTGAGCCTCGACTGTAGCTGTTCTAGTGTTCTTGGCACATTCTTTTAGCTTTGAAGATTCCCAAGCAAATTGAACGTGATTTGTAAAGAACCTGGGACTGAGCTACGCTCTTAATCTCCCCTTGTGTTCTTCTTCAATAAGAGTTGGGACGATTGCTTCATTTGTGGATATTCTATATTATGAAGCAATATTTGCTGCGAATACACCTACTCGATGGGTATTGAGATCCTCAAAGAAGACATCTAGTCAGATCCCCTTCATAAATGGGCTTTTGTTTAGTTGAAGAAGAACTCCATGGTCGACATCATTAGTGAACATGTGAACATTGTAATCCACAAGTTAACAAAACCACCTGAGGTTCATGTCGTATTTGACATTTTTTGAATCCGAGAACATTACATTGGATGGAACGAGGTATATATTTTGAGCATCATCCAATCTTGGTTTGTAACTTGCCCTTTGGTGCTTGCTGTCAAGCCACGATCCAGGAACCAGGAAGCGAGTAGGATTCCGGGAACAGGAAGGCTTGACTCAGGAAGGACCGAGAGCAGGACAGGAACTAGGAACAGGAACAGGAACAGACGGATCCAGGAGCAGGACAGGATCAGGATAGATCCGGAAGACAGGAAAGCGCAGGACAGGATCCAGGAACAAGATAGGAACTAGACAGGATCCAAGAGCAGACAGGAGCAGGAGGCAAAGAGTAAGACAAGAACAAGACAAGAACAAGAACAAGATAATCGTAGAATGACTGGTGTTGATAGTAACTGATTGTACAACAATTAGGTCGGAGCTTTTATGCTCACAACTCCAAGCTAATCTAGTCATGAGTCTAATCTAGTCATGAGCTAAGAATAGTCCCTTATCCTCTAGGCATATCCTGTAGCATATCCTATAGGCATATCCTGTAGGTATATCCTGTAGGAATATCCTGCAGGCATATCCTGTAACCCGTATCCTGTATCCGATCCTGCATCCTGTATCCTGTATCCGAATGTATCCTGCATCTGTATCCTGTATCGGGTTGTGACAGCACCTCCTCCCTAAGGACGAGTTCCACGAGTCTTAGGACCTGGTTTAGCAGGATAATGCCGATGGAAGGCAGCAACTTTGGAAGAAGCATGGAGTAAGTTGGATGCAGGTTCCCAAGTGCGATCGGTAGGCAAATAACCTTTCCAATCCACCAAGTATTGAAGTTGGCGGCGATGAAGACGAGAATCAAGGATGGCTGCAACTTCGTACTCAGGTTCACCAATGACCACAGAGGGGGAGGAGAAGAAGCACGACCAGGAAGAGAAGAAGGATGATACGGCTCCAACAAGGAGGTGTGAAACACAGGATGAAGTTTCACCGTGGATGGTAACTCGAGTCGGAAAGCTACAGGATTTACCTCCGCCACGATCCTGTAAGGGCCCAATCGTTGAAAATCCAACTTAGAAGAAGGCCTGTTGGTGCGAATGTGTCGACGAAGAAGCCACACGAGATCACCAATCTTGTATGCAGGTGCCGGCTGACGGTGAGCATCAGCATGATGCTTGTACGTTCCTGTGCCTGCTGAAGATGAACCTGGAGATCATCCTGTACCTGCGAAGATGCTGAAGACGATCCTGTACTGCAGGAGCGGAAGAAGGAGAAGCGGAGAGCAAAGTCAAAACGTGGATGGTGGCCTGTAAGAGCAAAGAAAGGTGTCTGTTGTAGATGCGTGAACGGAGTTGTTGTAGGCAAACTCCGCCATTGGAAGAAGGTCCAACCAGTTGTCCTGTGGTAACTGATGAAGCAACGAAGATACTGTTCCAAGGTCTGAATTGTGCGTTCGACTGCCCATCGTTTGTGGGTGATATCCTGAAGAAAGATCCGCTTTAACCTGTAGACTCCGAAGAAGCTCTCGCCAAAACTTGGACATGAATTGTGGACCTCGATCGGAAACAATGCTCTCAGGAAGACCATGATGTCGGAACACTCGGATCACCAACTCAGCAGTTGTCTGACCTGTAGCTGTCTTGTTGCAGGGTAGGAAATGAGCCTGCTTGGTGAAACGGTCAACCACCACAAGAACTGCATCGAATCCACGAGAAGGAGGAAGATCTGTGAGGAAATCCATAGAAATGGATCTCCAAGGAGCAGAAGGAACAGGAAGAGGACGAAGAAGACCAGAGGGTGCATGATGAGGCATCTTCGACCTGTTGCAGTGTCACAACTCCGTACAAACCTTTCCACAAAACCTCGCAACCCAGGCCACCAATAGTTGCGAGTCACCAACTCAACTGTCTTGGCCACACCAAAATGTCCTGTAGCCGGGGTATCATGACAATCCTGTACCACACGAGTCCTGCAAACACCAACAGGAACGTACAGGAGACCTTCCCGGTACAGGAGTCCATCCTGTATGGTGAACAGGTTGTAGTCTGGACGGGAACTGGAGGAAGAGGAACTTGCAACGTCAGGAAATGTGTGAGAACACATTCTTTGCCAAGTCGTCTGTAGCCAACTGCGAACGGATGTCCTGTAGGAGTGTTGAATTTGCTGGAGCCTGATGAACCTGCAGTGCCGCAAGCCGGAATCGATCAGGACCCAACAACACTTGCCTTTGACAGTCAATGCAGGATCGCCCGGGCTTGGTGCAAGGTAAGAGCGCCTAGACAATGCGTCCGCCTTGCCATTCCGAAAACCGGGCCTGTAGACGATGACGAAATCAAAACGTGATAGGAACTCCGCCCACCTAGCCTGTCGCCGACTGAGAACTCGAGCCGTTTGAAAATACTCCAGGTTCTTGTGATCCGTAAGAACTTGTACAGGATGTGCAGCACCTTCCAGGAAATGCCGCCACTCCTCAACGAATCCACAATGGCCTTGAGTTCCTTGTCATGAATCTCGTAATTGATCTCCGCCGAAGGAACTTACGAGAGTGAAAAGCTACAGGATGAAGCAACTTGTCTTCTCCAACTTGTGATAGGACGGATCCTACTGCAAAATCCGAGGCATCTGCTTCAACGAAGAAAGGACGAGAAGGATCAGGATGTGCTAAAATCGGAGCTGTCGTGAAGGTGTCCTTGAGTGTTGTGAATGCATGTTCCGCCTTGTCGGACCAAGAGAAAACCTCTGTGCGCTTGGTGAGTTCCGTGAGTGGAAGTACACGCTTGGAGAAGTCCTGTATGAACCGCCTGTAGAAGTTTGCAAAGCCAAGGAAACATTGTACATCTCGTACAGACTTGGGCCTCTCCCACTCCACGATGGTCTTCACCTTGTGCATGTCCATGGAAACGCCAGCAGGAGAGACGATGTAGCCCAAGAACTCCACAGAATCCCTATCGAAAAAACACTTCTCCAACTTCGCATACAGGCCATGCTCGCGAAGCCGCTGTAGAACCAATCGTACATGCTTGTCATGTGCCGCCTGGTCCTTGGAGAAAATCAAAATGTCGTCGAGGTAGATCACCACAAACTGGTCCAAGAAGTCACGAAAGATGTCGTTCACCATGTGTTGGAACACGGCTGGGGCATTGGTAAGGCCGAAAGGCATCACCGTGTACTCGAAGTGTCCATACCTTGTACGAAAGGCAGTCTTCCACTCATCGCCTGGACGAATCCGTACAAGGTTGTAGGCCCCTCGTAAGTCGATCTTCGTGAACACCTTTGCTCCTCGCAGCCGATCGAGAAGTTCCGGGATCAATGGCAACGGGTACCGATTCCGAATGGTACTTGATTCAAACCCCTGTAGTCCACAACCAAACGTAAGCTCCCATCCTTCTTCTTGACAAAGAAGATAGGCGCTCCTGCAGGGGACTTTGAGTGACGAATGAAGCCGGATGCCAAGTTGTCCTCGATGTACTGGCGAAGAACCTCCAACTCTGTGGGTGACAATGCATAAATCGGTCCGAACGGTGGAGTCTTTCCTTCTGCAAGATCAATAGGACAGTCGTAGGACCTGTGAACAGGAAGAACTGTAGCCTTGTGCTTGTCAAAAACGTCCTTAAAGTCGTGGTACTTGGATGGTAGAGAAGAAGGAGGAGAAGGAGAAGGAGTAGGCGAAGGAGATTGAAAAACAGGAGAGTCAGACACAGGAAAGGTAGAAGAGGACGTAGGAGTTACTTGAAAGGCAAAAAGGTGGAAAGGAGCAGGATCAGTGGTAAGTTCATGCATGGTAGTGGTAAGAACTCGGAGAGGAGAGGAGGGAGCTGTGACTGAAAAAGAGGAAGGATCTTGGGGGTGGAACAGAGCAGAGTAACAAAAGGAGGCAGGATTGGGAGAAACCTGTGTGGATGTTGACGAGTGTACAGGATTGGAAGAATCCTGTACAGAAGTCCGTGGTTGCACAGGAGTGAGGGAAGCCTGTGAGTTGCTGACGAACCAACAGGAGGTGGATCCTGTTGAGGAGGAACCTTCGACACTGATACAGGATTGGAAGAACCCTGTACAGGAATCCGCAAACTTACAGGAGTGGAGAGAACCTGCGGATGTGCTGAGGAACTGACATGAGGTGAATCCTGTCGAGGAGGAGTCTTCAACACTGGTACAGGAAGGCACGGTCAATCCTGTAGCTTGTACTGCCTCAGACACCAAGGATGTATCCTGCACGCAGGAAGGTACAGGATTGATCCTGGCTGCTGGAGAGGAAAACGTGAGCGTCCTAGACCTCCAGTCGTCGATCTGCGGATTTGCAACAACGAACCATGGCATGCCAAAAATGATGGGAGTCGACCGAGTCTTGATCAAGTTGAAGGAAATTGAACAGTTGAATGCCCATGACTGCAAGAGAGAGGTGTGGTAGCGTGGGTAACTGCGCCAGAAGCAATCAAACGACCATCATCCACCTCTACAGGAACTGCACGCTTCAACTTCACCACCGAATGCCATGCTGAGCTGCAAAAGTGTCATCCATGAAACATGCATTTGCACCAGTGTCTAACAGGGCAAACTCCTTGAGCTCTCGATTATTGAGGCGAATGTGTACAGGAAACTTGAGTGATGGAATGGTATGAGCAGCACCAATGGAGCCTGCACCTACGTCCAACTTCGCGGCTCCTAGACGAAGTGGACATTGAAGTTTTCCGACTGAACTTCAGCTTCGGCTTCACGCGTCTTGAACTTCTGGCTTTATTAGGACATTCCGCCACCTTGTGTCCTGCTGCACCACAATACAAGCATAGGTTCTCACCCGACGACGTTGCTTCTCAGCAGTTGAAAGTGGGCCACGCTTGGATTTGTTAACCTCCATAGGAACTGCTCCAGAAGGTGTCGTAGGAACATGTGCTACGGCTACAGGATTGGTTGGCAGGAACTGCTGACGGAATTTTTCCTGACGGCGCTCGAACAAACGGTTGTCGCAGCGAACGGCCTGTTGCATGATCTCCGCTAACGTTTGAGCATCCGGTAACGTAAGGAGAAGGTCCTTCACGTCATCCCTCAGCCCAAAACGGAAGTGTTCGATCAATGCAGTCTCGTCCCATGGAATGTTCGTGCACAATTGCTGAAATTCGGATGCATAAACGGAAGCTGGTCTGGATCCTTGTGTGAGCTTCCGTAACTTTGTGCATGCAGAACGGTACTTATCAGGATCTCCAAAAAGGCTTCAAAGGCAGCCACGAAACCTTCAAAGTCTTCCATCAATGGGTCGTCACGCTCCAGCAAGGGAGCAACCCAAGCTCGTGGAGATCCACTTAGTAAGGATGCCAAAAGGCCAACCTTTTGTGCATCCGTCGAGTAGCGGCGTGGTTGCATGCGGATCAAGAGCCGGATCTGATTCAGGAAACCTTGGAAATCGGCACGGTTGCCACTGAACTTCTTGGCATGCTGATCTTCGGCTCCGGAGAAAAGTTCGATGAAGAAGGAACCACCGATGCCTGAGAGAGAGCCTGCAGCAGCCTTGGAGGATGCATCAGCAGCTGCATGTGCCGCATGGGTGGAACCTTGCAGATCGGTGACCACTTGGCGCAAAGTGGCCAGCTCATGAAGCAACATTTGGTGCTCGCGTTGAAAGTGCTCAAAATCAGCCATGATCTATGAAAGAAAGAAAGGAAAAAACGAAGGAAAAGAATCAAGGAAAAAAAGTAGCTAGGAAACGAAGAGCTATGAAAGCAGTTACTATCAAACTGTCAAGCCACGATCCAGGAACCAGGAAGAAGTAGGATTCCGGAACAGGAAGGCTTGACTCAGGAACAGGACCGAGAGCAGGACAGGAACTAGGAAAGACAGGAACAGGACGGATCCAGGAGCAGACAGGATCAGATAGGATCCGGGAGCAAGACAGGAAAGCGCAGGACAGGATCCAAAAAGATAGGAACAGACAGGATCCAAGAGCAGACAGGAGCAGGAGGCAAAGAGTAAGACAAGAACAAGACAAGAAAGAACAAGATAATCGTAGAATGACTGGTGTTGATAGTAACTGATTGTACAACAATTAGGTCGGAGCTTTTATGCTCACAACTCCAAGCTAATCTAGTCATGAGTCTAATCTAGTCATGAGCTAAGAATAGTGTCCCTTATCCTCTAGGCATATCCTGTAGCATATCCTATAGGCATATCCTGTAGGAATATCCTATAGGTATATCCTGTAGGAATATCCTGCAGGCATATCCTGTAACCCGTATCCTATATCCTGCATCCTGCATCTTGTATCCTGTATCCGGAAACCTGTATCCTGCATCCTGTATCCTGTATCGGGTTGTGACACTTGCCTAGTAAATCTACTTTCTATTGTTTTGCTTATTCATATGATGTGACAAAGGTTAGTTTGAGAACAACCATAGTTAATCCAATGCACTTCCCGTTTATTTTGAAATATAACCAAGTTGATTCTAAAATTCCTTTGCCCATCTCATTTCCTCCTCTTCCCTTTAATATCACCTTAATTTCACATATGAATATAAAAATTATAAGTTTCTCAAGCACATGTCTGATTATAACAGATTTTGTTTTAATTCTTATTCAAAATTTGATGATGACTCCATACTAATGGCTGAATCACTTTATTTAATCAAGCTGTCTTTCTGCACAATAATACAATATGAATACAATTTTTATAAAAATGCACACACAGTCTTATATAAACCCGAATATACAAATACACTATTAGAACTTTACAGGGTCTATTATATTTTTCTTTAAAGTGCTCAAACTAATTAGATGGCGGGATTAATCCTACCAGGCTAGGTTAGAAGAGTAATCATCTCAGCGGGATTAATCTCGCCATGCCTGAAAAGAAGAGGAATTATAATATATAGATAAACATGTACATATAAGTAACAATTGTGTGTGTGAGAGAAAGATAAAAACTCATATATACTAATATACTGGTACATTTACATACACCTTCATCGTCTTGTCCAAAGCTCACATTTGTGATAGTGTAAAAACTCACATCATTCGATTTTAGCACTACCACAAATGTGAGCTTTGGACAGTTTTATAGGGTTTATTGGCTTTTACTCAAAATATTATGATAAGATTATAGAAATAAATAAGAAGAGATAAAGAATATTATATATATTAATAACATGTACATTCCATAGAGGGTGGCAGGATCAATCCCACCACCCTTCTCTCTGAGACAGAAAAGGATTAATCCGCCATCACTTCCTTGCCTTCGAAAATGTATGTGTGAAGAGAAAGATATATAGAAATATAATATAAATAAATACATATATATAATACGTGTGTGTGAGAGAGATAGAGATAAAGGTTTATGGGCTAAGATTAATCATGCCGCAAGTAGGGAAGGGTGGTGGGATTTATCCTACCACCCTTCTTCATCTCAGAGAGTTGTGGGCGGGATTAATCCAGCACTAAGCGAGGAGGAGTGGCGTAATCCCGCACATTTAGTAGGCGGTGAAGGGGTGGCAAGAAGTAATCCTGCCATCATGTAGGGAAGGGTTGGCAGGATTAATCTTGCATCCTTCTCCGTTATATCTGCTGAAGCATCTAGCTACTAAATTTTCTAAGATGGCCTCAGTGAATGAGATGGGAAGAGGTTCTTTTCTACAACCATTAATAATCAATACAAATCTTAAATGCCCGTTCTTCTTAGGCACAAATGACAATAAAAGACAACTACTCCGTTCTTGATGAAGTATATAAGTCCGCTTCTCTTATTTGGCTTACCACATAGTTAGGGTTGATGCAATATTTTATTGGTGGTTAGGTCTTGTGTCAATCTTTGACTTATCCTATGTTGAAGATTTTCCGCCACCCTCTCAGAGAGAAGGGTGGCGGGATAAATCCACCCAACATTCTAGTAGGTGGTGAAGGGGTGGTGGGAAGTAATCCTACCATTAGGCAGGAAAGGGTTGGCATGATTAATCCCGCCATCCTTCTAAGAGTTGTGGGCTGAATTAATCTCGCCCACCAAGTAGAGATGCAATGGCAGAATTAATCATGCCACCCTTTATGTCTCAAAGAGTGATGGGCTAATTAACCCCACCCATCAGGCAAGGAAGCGGTGGTGGGATTAATTCCACCACCCTTTATGTTTCAAAGAGTGGGAGGCAGGATTAATCCTGCTTACCAAGCAGGGCATGGGTGGTGGGATTAATCCCACTACCTTTATGTTCAAAGAGTGGTGGCGGATTAATCTCAACCCGACATGGAAGGGGTGGCAGGGTTAATCTTGCCCACTAGGCATGGACGTGGTAGCAGGATTAATCTCACCACCGTTCTCTGTCTGAGAGAGTTGTGGGCAGGATTAATCCCGCCACCCCTTCACTATCTAAGAGAGTCCTGCCCACACTTCCTTGCTTCAAGCATGTGTGTGTGAGAGAGATAGAGATATATAAAATTATAATATACAAAACACGTACATATACATATAGTTGTGTGTGTGTGACAGAGAGATATCAAGAAATTACATATATACAAAAACCAATTCAAGAGTCTGTGTTTGAGAGAGATATATAAAGTAATTTCTAAGGAGAGAGAGAAAGTATATATATAATATACACACACACACACAAATATATAGGTACATACACATATAGATACACATAAATTAATTAACACACACACACATATATATGTATATGTATATAGATAAATAAATAAATTGAATTATACAATACACACACACACACATATATATGTGTGTGTGTGTGTGTATGTATATGTAAACACAGGAGTGTGCACGTGAGAGAGAGAGAGAGATTTCACTTGTGTGAATGCTACCTTATTGCACCGCCGTGCCTTTTGCATTGTCACACCTTGTTAGAGTGGATATATGGATTTATTGCACCACCACTCTCACATTCCATTGCCTCCGGGTTTTTCTTCTTCGCCGCCTTGAAATCTAAGAATATACTTTAAATCCTAAAAGAAATAAAATATATGTTAACCCTAAATGAATGTAGAATGATAATAAATCCCATTAATAAAAAATCCTATTAATATAAACAAATGTGGAATAATTACTCGAATAATTAAGAAAATAATATTAATATACACACTATGAATATACTATAAATGATACGTAATAATATATCATTTTATCTATTGTATAGCTATATATATTCATAATATATACTTAATAATATATATTGGAATAATAAGAATGTAGAATAATTATTAAAATTTTATATAATTAAACAACTTGAATCACTTGCTAATGTTAAATACATTAAATACAATTCATAAAAATCATTGGAATCATATAGTATATATGTCAGAGAGTCGGTCATTTGTGTTAACTCATCTTAAATTTATTTTCATATAAAAAATTTAAAATTCTGACAGAAGTATTATCAACCTGACATGTAAATTTGAAAATGTTTTTAATTTCCCACTCGAATCCAAATTTAATTTTCTTTTCGGAAAGGTTTCTTCATTTTTATAATTTTTTCTCTTCAGATCTCCTCTCTCCTAGTGATTACATCAGGAGCGACACTAAATTGGGTTTATCGTTTATAAAAAAGCACAGTGCCCCATGTGCTATTTACAAGTATTATAAACAAATTTAAAACTACTTATAAAGATTCACTTTCATACACTCTTAAATTTAGAATTTAGGGTTTAAGAATCTATTAAGATTGCACTAAAATTTGTTAGGGATTTATTTCGTTTACACATCCCTTTATTTAAAATTCTTGGTTAGCCGAGATCTTAAAGAGTTCTCGATGGAGTGGTGAGATTAATCCAGCCAATCCTTCCCGGCCTTCTAGAATGGTTAGCAGGATTAATCCCACCCACAACTCTTTGAAACGGGGAAGGGGTGGCGGATTAATCCTGCCAATGCTTCCCTGCCTCCTAGAATGGGCAGCGTGATTAATCCTCTATCCACAACTTTATGAGACGATGAAAAGGTGGCAGGATTAATTTCAAAGAGTTATGGGCAGGATTAATCTCGTCCACTATTCTAAGAGGCAGGGAACGGGTGGCGGGATTAATCCTGCCACCTCTTCCCTATTTTTAGAGAGTTATGGACAGGATTTATCTTGCCCACCAGTTTAGGAGGCAAGAAAGCATTAGTGGGATTAAGCCCACCACCCCATCAAGAACTCTCTGAAATCTCGGTGAACTGAGAATACTAAGTAAAAGAGATATATGAATGGATAAATCCTTAACGAATTATACTACAATCCTAATGGATCCTAAACCCCTAAAATAGTTTCACCAAATGGCATATCACAACAAGCTAATATGTAATCATGCCCACCATTTTAGGAGATGGATTAATCCCACCAATGCTTTCCGATCTTTTAAATGGTGGGTGTGATTATTCTCGACCCCAATTCAAGGAGGCGAGGAAGCATTAGCGAGATTAATTCCGCCACCATTTCCCCGCCTCCTAGAATGGTGATTGGGATTAATTCAGCTATCTCTTCCCCGTCGGAGAGAGTTGTGGACGGGATTAATCCCGCCACCTATTCCCTATCGAAGAGAGTTGAGGGCAAGATTAATCCTGCCCACCTTCCTCCCCATCAAAGACAGTTGTGGATGGGATTAATCCATCACCTCTTCCTTGTCTAAGAGAGTTGAGGGCGAACCCACCTCTTCCCCGTAGGAAAGAGTTGTGGACGGGATTAATTCCACCACCTCTTCCCAGTCAGAGAGCGTTGTGGGCAGGATTAATCCTACCCACCTCTTCCCCATCAGAGAGAGTTGTGGTGGAATTAATCCCGCCACCTCTTCCCCAGCGGAGAGAGTTGTGGGCACGATTAATCTTGCCCACCATTCTAGGACCACCACTTGTATTAGTCAAGCATAAGATTTATCCTTATACATAATTATATGTCATGCACATGCATATATATTAAGCACCCTCAATTCATATTTTATTGCATATTGCATAAATAGATATCATAAGTGACACAATTATTTATGTGTAGGACAATATGTTTAATACTGGAGATAAAGTATATCTTCTTCATTACAATGAGATAGTTGGCACTAGAACCATGGAAGTTCAAGATGATAATGCATCATGTCACAATATTGCCCAAGGGTCTTGTGTGTACATATGGATAAACACCATTTACAAACATGTTGAGGCTCCTGGAATGGAATTTGAAGAGGGTTCTCCTGTATTATGGAATGTGGATGAAGTCAAGGCTGACACAGAGAATGCAAAGTCACAAACAAATATTAGTACAACTTCACAAGATGATGACTTGTCTGCTGTGATGGATGAGGTGATTCTCTTTCTTCATGAAATCGAGGTTGGGAGGGGTATCATCTCAGATGTCAATCTAATGGAAGCTGTATCAGAAGAGAAACTAGGGGTCTATTTTGTGGGTGTAGTAGTGACACAGGTTTCACATTGCATCCTGAATCTCTGTGAGGTGGCGAACATTTGAATTAAAATGGTCAGATGGTTTAACATATCCAAGATTGGATTTCAATAATAACAACTCAAAAGGGCAACCCATGTTTGAAGAAGTTCCTTATATTGGTTCTATAGTAAGAAAAAGGCGATTTATGGGCTGCAAATCTACCCCAGCAAGTTTTGATAAGAGGGTCAAGATGGATTCCATATCTTCGGCAAGCGTTATTAGCATCTCCATGATTGACTGCTGCAAGAAAAAGTGTTGCCGGATGGTGAACCGATATGAAATTACCCAATGTAGACATGCCTTTTGTATTTTACAAAGGCATGAGTTTGTATATGCTGCACTAATTGGGTGTATTAATGGAATGGCCTCCATGATATTTAATAAGGTGGCCATTTGCTTCAAAGCTTGGTACACTATATACGGGATCCCGAAGACCACGTTCTACTGCCAGAGGGATGAGTGGCTAGATGGAGCGCACACCTTAGTACATAGGAATACTCACCTAGTCAAAACCTGCTCTCACATTATGGTATCCATAAAAATATTCAAGGCTTTTGTGTAGGCAAATGCAGACAAGATGCCTCACAAATGCCGTACCACAAATGCAGGGGTCAGGCCTTCAATCTACACTCAATTGAAGCTGTGTGAACATGTGCCTCAATTTGATGAGGCTCCAAACAATTTGCACAAATACCTTCAACAACATATGGAATATTCATTTTAATTGCAAAACTCTCTAATTTTTCCAAGTGTGACACTTGTACATCACTGAAGGTGTCACGACCTTGTGCAAAGGGCGAAACCTTTAGAATAAGGGTGGAACCTTGAAAGGAGGAGATTGTATTCAAGAAAGAAATGAATACAAAATGAAACACAAGGCCGAAGACTGGTGTTGAATGATTATGAAAAACCTGGAACTGGAACCCTGTTTATATATCTGAGGTCCTGAGGATTGTATGGTCCACAACTGGTCTGGAATGTGTGATCCACAACTGGTCTGGAATGTGTGGTCCATAACTGGTCTGGAAGATGCGTATGAATATACGCCTTGCTGTTGATGGTGTAGTTCAGCATCCAGGATCATACGGACCAGTTGGTTAACACATGTGTGTGTTAGCCAAAAGGTCTTGGGTTCAAGTTCTGTAAAAGGCAAAAAAATGACCCATGATCCTTACACTACTATTACCGTGCGTCACTGATCCAAGTTTTGCAGGATATCGTTGATGGAACTCGGCAACAAGATCAGGAGCATGAACAAGATGAGCAGCAGGCTCCCAAGTGCGTTCGCCAGGTGGATAACCGATCCAGTCCACGAAATAGTGAAGCTGACCATGAACAAGTTTGGAGTCAAGAATTCACTGGTCCAGGTTTTGCAGGATATCGTTGATGGAACTCGGCAACAAGATCAGGAGCATGAACAAGATGAGCAGCATGCTCCCAAGTGCGTTCGCCAAGTGGATAACCGATCCAGTCCACGAAATAGTGAAGTTGACCACGAACAAGTTTGGAGTCAAGAATTGCAGCAACCTCGAACTCAGGTTCACCTTCGATGACAAGCACCACGCATCACTGGTCCAAGTTTTACAGGATATCGTTGATGGAACTCGCAAAATCAGAAGCATGAACAAGATGAGCAGCAGGCTCCCAAGTGCGTTCGCCAGGTGGATAACCAATCTAGTCCACGAAATAGTGAAGCTGACCACGAACAAGTTTGGAGTCAAGAATTGCAGCAACCTCGAACTCAGGTTCACCTTCGATGACAAGCACCGCGTGTCACTGGTCCAGGTTTTGCAGGATATCGTTGATGGAACTCGGCAACAAGATCAGGAGCATGAACAAGATGAGCAGCATGCTCCCAAGTGCGTTCGCCAGGTGGATAACCGATCCAGTCCATGAAATAGTGAAGCTACCACGGACAAGTTTGGAGTCAAGAATTGCAGCAACCTCGAACTCAGGTTCACCAGCAATTGTAACTGGAGGAGGTGGTGGAAGAAGTCGGCTAGGTTCAGAAGGAGCATGATAAGGCTCCAACAAAGAAACATGGAACACGGGATGGATCCGGATGATTGGCGGAAGCTCAAGACAAAACGTCACATCAGAGAGTTTGTCGATGATGTGAAATGGCCCCAAGCGTTGATAGTCCAGCTTGTCACAGGGACGTGTGGTTGGCCAATGACGCCGGAGGAGCCACACTTGGGTCACCAATTGTGAATGCTGGAGGAGAGGAACGGGAACGATCAGCAGCTTGTTGTTGCAAATCCGAGCGCGTTGAAGATGATGCTGCACTTCTTCATGGACCTGTCGGAGATGCTCAACACGATCATCGGCAGCAGTGGTGAGGCCAGGAACCACGGGCAAGCTGTAGGACCAGCGAGGATGAACACCAGAGAACGCGAAAAATGGCGACACACCTATGGATGAGTGTGCCGTGTTGTTGTACGCAACTCGGCAGCAGAAGGAGATCGACCCAATCATCTTGCAGATGAGAAATGAAACACCGGAGATATTGTTCCAGAGTCTGAATTGTGCGCTCCGATTGTCCATCTGTTTCAGGATGATGTGCAGTAGACAGCTTCCCGGTGATACGTAGCCGATCTAGGAATCTCCGCCAGAATGCCGAAGTGAACTGGGGACCTCGATAGTGACAAGTTCATCAGGAAGACCATGAAGCGGAACACCTCCCGGTACACCAGATCTGCAGCATCAGGACCCGAACATGTCTTGTTGCAGGGAACAAAGTGCGCCATCTTAGAGAACCGATCAACAATGACTAGGACAGCATCAAACCCTCTAGAAGGCGGTAAATCCGTGAGGAAATCCATGGTGATGGATGACCATGGCCGCTGAGCAATAGGAAGAGGCTGTAGTAGTCCAACCGGTCGATGACGAGGAAGCTTTGTACGCTGGCACGTGTCACAAGATCGCACAAATCTCTCAACATACACGCGAAGCCGAGGCCACCAGAACACCCGTTGTACCAGCTCGATCGTCTTCGAATGCCAAAATGTCCTGCAGCTGTGTTGTCATGGCAGTGTTGGACAGCTCGCAACCTCAGTTCTCCGTCCGGAACATAGATTTGGATGTGGTGGTACAGCAACCCATTATGAAGATGGAAAGCAGCATAATCTCGTAGTTGTGACCCTGAAGACAATGGCTGAACTCGTCGAACATGTGCAAGGACATCACGAGCAAACTCGTCTTGAGGGAGATTTTCTCGGATTAGATCCAAAAACGAAGTGTCAACTGGAGCAGAAGAACGGGAAAGCGCGTTACCAACAACTGGTCGGAGCTCAGATGACTTGTTCTTGTTGATCAAATCGGATTTCACCTGGTACTGGAGCTAGGTAACTGCGACGAGATAAGGCATCTGCTTTGCCATTTAGACGACCGGGACGATGAATAATCACGTATCGGAACCGGGACAAAGACTGTGCCCATCGCGCCTGACGTCGATTGAGAACTCGTGCTGTTGCCCAGTACTGGAGGTTCTTGTGATCACAATACACCTTAACCACATGCGGGGAACCTTCAAGGAATCTGCCCACTCCTCAAAGGCATCGACGATCGCCAGCAGCTCCTTGTTGTAGACATCGTAGTTGATCTGCAGGGAATGGAAAGCAATGGGATGGAGAAGATGATCTGGACCTTCCTGGGACAACACTCCACCAATGGCGAAGTCAGAGGCATCAGCTTCCACGAAATATGGCTTCGCAGGGTCAGGATGGATAAGAACAGGTGCCGAGGTGAACGCCTTCTTTAGGAACTCGAACGCCTCCTCAGCCTCAGAGGACCAGACAAATGGAACATCCTTGCCAGTCAACTTCGTCAATGGCAATGCAATCTTGGAGAAATCCCGAACGAAACGTCGATAGAAGTTCGCAAACCCGAGGAAACATCGAACATCACGAACATTTGATGGTCTCTCCCACTCCAATACAGTCCGGACTTTTGCAGGATCCATGTGAACACCTTCAGCTGAAATGATGTACCCCAGGAACTCGACAGACTGCTGACTGAAAGAGCACTTCTCCAACTTGGCAAACAAGTGGTGCTTCCGGAGCCTCTCCAAGACTAACCGTACATGCCGTTCGTGTTCTTCTCGAGTCTTGGAAAATATCAGGATGTCGTCTAGGTACATGATGACAAACAAATCCAAGAAGTCCCGGAAAATATCGTTAGCCATGTGCTGGAACACAGCAGGTGCATTTGTCAGGCCGAACGGCATTACTACGTACTCGAAATGTCCGTAGCGTGTACGGAAAGCTGTTTTCCACTCGTCCCCTTCTCGAATTCGGATGAGATTGTACGCTCCTCTTAAATCGATCTTTGTGAAGTACCGGGCACCAGAAAGACGTTCGAGCATGTCGGAGACGAGCGGGAGAGGATACTTGTTTGGAATGGTGACCTTATTCAGATCTCGGTAGTCCACCACGAGCCGGAGACTTCCATCCTTCTTGGAAACAAAGAATACTGGAGCACCAGCCGGTGATCGCGAATGACGGATAAATCCGGTGACAAGATTCTCCTCAATGTATTTCCTCAATGTCTCCAACTCTGTTGGTGAGAGACCGTAAATGGGACCGGAGGACGGCTGCTTACCCTCAACGAGATCGATAGGACAGTCGTACTCACGGTGCGGTGGCAAGGCAGAAGCTTTCTTTTTGTCGAAGACGTCTGCGAAATCGGCATACTGCTTTGGTAAGGCAGGAGGAACAGAAACATCCTTAGCAGAGCAGGGATAGACTTTGATCGCGAACACGGATGCTGGGTCATGTCGGCTATCTTTCTTGAACTGCTTCAAGGTGATATGCGAGACTCGAAGTGGAGGAGGAACTGGAACAGGATCGGAATCAAAGAGTGTGGCTGGAGTTGAAACAGCTGGGAAACTGTTCATGAAACGTTCTCTCCAACCAGGATCCACCAACTCGATCCACGGCAAACCAAGGATAATCGTAGAGTCTGGAATAGAAACAACACTGAAGGAGATGTTGCACACAGCACCGCAAGCAACGACCTCAACGAACTCCGTCATTTTTACCGCTCCAGATTTGATATCTCGTCCATCAACGACCCGTACAGAACCAGGAGTCTTCAAAGGATGTAGACGGATCCCGTGTTGACAGCAAAATTCTTGTCGATGAAATTTGCGTTCGCTCCGCTATCCACCAAAGCTTTACCAGAGAACTCCACCTCTGGTGTCTTCAGCTGCACCGGAACATGGAACGGCTTGCACACCTTCGTGGATGGAATGGATCCAAGATGAGGAAGGGAAGATGTTATGAGTGAAGAGCCTTGAGGAACATGAGTTGTTCCACGGCAATCCAGCCGGACGGCTCCTATTCGGGCTGGATCTTCTCGTTTCCCGGCAGCACAGCAAGGGCCACTTCACGAGCTTGTTTTGGACGTCGATGACAATTCTCCAACTTGTGGTACGGGTCCCCACAGTACAAACAAAGCTTGTACTGAATCCGCTTCTGACGTTCGGTTGGCAAAAGCTTGCCTCGGCGTGATCGCCCTAATTCCATCGGGGATGGTTCTACTGAGGAAGATGATGAATCAGCAGATGAGGGAACAGGGACTGCAGAAATGGAAGAAGACGGCACCAAGAAGAAAGAAGGATGCCGACGTTCTTGTTTCCGCTCGATCAACCGGTTGTCACAACGAATTGCCAACTCGATCATGCTGGTGAGGGTTTCCGGAACCGCAAAATTCAGCAACATGTCTTTGACCTCGTCCTGCAACCCCGACCGGAAAACCTCCTTGAGAGCACGATCTCCCCATGTGACATCACAAGCAAGAAGTTGAAACTTCGATGCGTACTCTGCTACCGACATACCCCCTTGGTGAAGCTGACGGAGTTTGGTGATGGCAGCACTCTCACGATCCACGTCACTGAACATCGCCGTGAACCGTTCCACAAACTCGTCAAAATTCCCAAGGATCGGATCATTGTTCTCCAGCAAGGCTGAGAACCATGAAAGAGCAGAACCAGAAAGCAGCGACCCGATCAATCCAACCTTAATGGGTTCTGTGCTGTAGCGCCTCGGCTGCATCACGATCCACGAACTTGAAGAAAACCTCGGAACTTCGATCGGGTACCATCGAACTTTTCGGGCATGCTGATCTTCGGCTCTGGAGAATTCGCACGCTGTCGGAGCTGATCATTCTCCAGGTGTAGTTGTTGAGCTGCTGCTGAGGGCAGCAACTTGCTCATGAAGAGCATGCTCGGACATGATGAGTCGAAGAAGAAAAATCAAAAAGAAAAAGAGAAGAAAATCAAAAAGAAAAAGAAAAAAAATCGAAAAGAAAATTGAAAAAGAGAAAGAAAGAAAGAAAATGGGATCGATGACAAGCGGAAACAGAAGCTTGTCACTACCTAGAATCATTCAAACTGTCACGACCTTGTGCAAAGGGCGAAACCTTTAGAACAAGGGTGGAACCTTGAAAGGAGGAGATTGTATTCAAGAAAGAAATGAATACAAAATGAAACACAAGGCCGAAGACTGGTGTTGAATGATTCTGAGAAACCTGGAACTGGAACCCTTTATATATCTGAGGTCCTGAGGATTGTATGGTCCACAACTGGTCTGGAATGTGTGATCCACAACTTGTCTGGAATGTGTGATCCACAACTTGGCTGTTGATGGTGTAGTTCAGCATCCAGGATCATACGGACCATAAGCTTGTGCAAAAACCTTGGTGGAGATCACTACTATTCAAAAGAAGTGGAGGCCCACATGATTACACAACAAACTTATCAGTCTCAATACTATGCACACCGCATGCTTTTTGTGTCACCTGATCCACAACAAGATGGATTATTTAAAGATCAGCATTACAAAGCTAGTTGCAACACCAAAGTGCCTTAGAAATGTCATGAAACTTCCAATTTCAAACAAGTGTGCTAACACATGGACACAATTGTGAATTATATGGACACTTTTCACTTCCACATTGGTTTAGCAACTCCAATTTCACTATTGAGTTGTTGGCCATGTGTTTCAGAAACCTTGAAGCCCATTCAGAAACAAGTCATGTGGGTGATCTCAAAGTAAAGAAACAACACCTTCAACATTTACACAATGCTCTCATGAACATGTCTACACTTGAGGCTACTTGGGAGGCACTGTTAGCAGTCTACACAAAAAACAAATGGCCTTATTGAGAGTTTTGGTTTAGTGGAAGGATCTAGCTCACATAGTGTACATGTGTCTTTTGACATCAAATAAGCTTCCTCGTCATTTACTATTACAAATGGATAATTGTGTAGGTGAGAACAAAAATAGGTAAATCATTTTAGTTAAGGGTTTCTCAAGCTCATACTTTTATTTTCTAGATACGTACTAGCATACTTATCAATGCTTATTGTCAAAGGTGTGTTTGAGATAATCACGCTCAGTTTCCTTATGGTTGATCACACTTGTAAAGATATTGATGCATACTTTAGCAAGGTACAAAAAGGACAAGTGCACTTACCTTACCATATTGATGGATCTTTTTGAAAATTGCATCTCCAAAAAAAGTTGTGCTTTGCTTGTGACTGAGGTGCCAAACTTCAAAAAGTTTATCAAGGAGTATATCAAATAGGAGAGCGATTCTTTAATTAGTTACCTTGTGCCACTATAATTCTTTTTCTCCATAAGAAATGGTATACCTATTATGCATAAGTTACATCCATCATAACAAAGTGGTTACCGAAAGAGGGCTAATGCTCTTCAAAAGTGGAGAGAATAGAAAGTCACTTCTCCCAAAAGGACAACCATACCCTATTCCATTAAGTGCCCAACTCAAGGAACAAAGTTATTATTAATGGCATTAAAAAATATGTAACATGGTTTCAAAAATCAATGCTAAAGAATTTTGATAAGGCAACTTGTTACTCAAACTATATAAGCATGTGATTAATTATTGGGAGACTGTTGTTCAAGAGTTAGAAGGGCATGTTATCACAAGTACAAAATTACAACACCCTTTTTGGCCTAAAACAAGGTGGTGGGAGGAGATTGAAACAACATTAATGAGTGTATATGACATAAAGCTAGTAGTGATGTGGAAATGCAAACCCTACACTTTATTGGACACATATTGTGATTGCTACAAGGATCTTCAAAAACCAGTGATATATGTTGTAGTAAAAAAATGTTACGAATTAATAATTAAACTAGATTAGTAATTAGTAAATTAGTAATTAAATTAGTAATTAAACATTTCCATAGCATTTTTCGACTACAGATTCAATCACTATCAAAAACTAATAATCGTCTTCATTACTTCAAATGTGTCATATAACTAGTCTATTTAGATGAGTCAAATTATCAACACACCTGAAGCCATCATAAAAAATAATATGGTAAAGGTTGCATGGTTCAAACCACAAAAAAGGTGACATGAAAAGGAGAACAAAAGGTATAATGAATGTCATAGTTTTTATTATGACTCCTTTTTACTTTGGACATTGATTATTGTTACCTACTAAACTATGTTGATAAACCCTAGATGTAGAAGAACAGACATGCTTAGTGCACTTGGATATCTAGTGATGGTCCGGCCGGGTGTTATTAGGTATTTACAAGAAACTCTATGCGAAACTAGCACTTCCATCTAAAAAACTCTTACCCTAGTTTTCTATGTTTCGATTAGGTTTTGGGTGGGTAGAAACACCCTTAGGGTTTCCCTAACCCCACACCCTAAACCCCTCATGTTAGGGTTTAAGGGTCAATGAGTCATTAATTAATTGACAAAGTATATTCCTTTGGGAATGAATTCTGTGCCAACCCACTTATGTAAACAGGAAAATGGGGGAGGGGGGGCTCTGTCACATATATTAAGTAGTACATATAGGAGAGCTCCTGGGTTCATGACTGAGTTCGTTGTTCTTATGTCGGTGCAAGCTTTAGCTTGTGTCGTTAAGGTACAACCCTTTGTTGTGCCGCCCTAACTTCAATAACAAGTGTACATCCCACCTTCAGGGTAGCTTACCCTTAACGTTGGGAATCCATCCCTGGGAGGTTTACCAGAATGTACATTCCAAGGGTCAGAGGTTGAGGCTTGTCTTTAGTCTCCTCCTTTACTTTAAGCTAAAAGCAACACTCACAGCTAAGTAGGGCATGTTCATGTCCTTGTCTAAACTGTGGTCGTGGGGTTCTTAGTTGATAGGGTTTCCTTATCGAGTTCCTGAGGATAACAAAGGGGTTCTAGAGTTGGCATTGAGAGCCACATTCGGACACCTAGTGCAACTCTTGAATCCAAGGGGTTATGGCACGATAGCCCATAATTGGGAAACAATGTCACATCTTCATGTGACATTAGGCTAGCTAGCACATAGTACAATGCCTAAGGCACACCCTTTGGGTTGTGTCATGGGTTTGTCGCCAACAGGTTGGATACTCTAATAAATAATCGTGCTTGTGCTCACACTAGGGTGCTAAGACTTGGGCATAAGCTCCAGGGAGGTTAGGTCTCGTAACTAGGTGTGCTTTGGCACACCTGGCTAGGTGAACAACCTAAGCTCATTAGTAGAAGCCCTTTCACGAGGCATTAGCAAGGTCATGTACTTAGGGTTATCCAAACCTAGCCTTGGGGAGTTTCATTAGCAAAACACTCATGTTCGCTATGGTGCACACTCGTGTCCTCACTAAGTATTAGCCCTAAGTCTAGGGTATAACTTGGCCACTCAAACCCTCAAGGGTAGTCAAGTTTAGGGTACCCTTGTCACCCTAAAGGGGTTGTATGCCCAAATGAGGGTGATTCCTTAAGGGGTAAGTGACGAGGCCTTAGCTCTGTCATGGGGTATGTGTAAGGCACATTTCTTTAATGAGGTTAGGGCATAAGCCTATTTAGGTCTATTGAAAAAGAATCCTAAAGTCTACTCGGGTTATCCTTTAGGGTTGAGGATAGTATGTCTAAGGGACTTAGAATAGGACTTTGAGTTAGACTCTTTGAGGTCATCTTAAAAGACTTAATGTTGCTCATCTAAGATAATGATGCCGTATGGCCACTTGGCACCATGTGTTGGCCCTTTAGGTTAATTTAACAATGGATGCCTAGAAAAAAACATAGTTTCTCAATCAAAAAGACCCAACATGTTTTGTAAATGTTAAATCCATTTAATATGGATGGATCTCAAGAAGTGTTCATAATTTCTATATAATTTATAAAAGTTATGGAAGATTAACCATATAGGATTGTATATATATATTATTACTAGTATAAATTTTTAATTATATTATATTTAAATATTAATATTTAATAACAAAAATATTTTATATAATGTACCTCTCATGCTCTTTAATAACTTTTATATTAGGCCCATACAATCTTAAATATAATATATTATATAACTTAATACCTTTTACTTTTATAATGTTATTAATTTTTTGTTTACGAATGTTATAATTTATTAAAGGGTCAATTACAAACATAAAATGTTCTAAAGAATATTATATATTTAAACATACATTTTAAAGAATATTCTTTTTTAAACATATTATTCTAAAAAATATTGCTTTAATATTAGAAAATGCTAATTAAATAACTAAAATTATTAATTATTAAAAAATAGGACTATAAACATGCCCATTTTAATTACAACATGCATTTATAACCTTTACTTTTACTTTGAAGTAGATTGTTGTTCCTACTGAATTATGTTGACAAATTCTAGATGTAGTGAAAAACATGTTTACTTATCGAATGCACTTGAGTACTTAATAATGGTTTGGCTGAGTGTTATTAAGTATTTGCATGAAACTCTAGGTGAAGTTAAAACTTACTTTCTAGAAAACTTTTACCCTAATTTTTTATGTCATGATTAGGTTTCTAGCCTACCTCTTGCAATAGGTCTTTAAGTTAAACTCACCAAGTATATTCCCATTAAAAATGAAATTCCGTGCTATCCCATTTATAAAACGGTGCTATAACAACATTTTTCTCTTTCCAAGGCAAAGGGCCAATTGATGTTTAAAATTAACACAACAAAATGCATGTCCCATCTTTTAATGAATTTTATATGTTGTTCGGTTTCTATCACTCTCTAGGGTTAGACGAATGGTCACAATATTGAGAAGGGGTTATGCAAGGTTCCAACAGGAATATCATGTTAGAGTTATTAGAACATTTCGATAATCCTAGAAATGTTGGTTCATTTGATAAACATCATGTTAATGTTGAAACAGGTTTAGTGGGTGCACCTTTAAACACAAACACATAAATAATGACAACATAAAAACTCAAGTTGTTTGGATTCATATTAAGTTTGATTTGAAGTAGTTTTTTTTTGTTTTTTTGAACAAAACAAATTCTTTTTAGAAAATTTCATTCATGGTACACTAGACTTGTCTTTGCCAACAAGGATGATTATTTTTCATTATGTTTATAAATTATAAACATAATGAAAAATTATAGTTTTGTATGAAATTTTCTTATTGGTACCAAACTGTAAAGTAGAGCACAACACTTTAGAAGCATACAAAATGCGTTTCACACACACACATATATATAGTGCGGATGAGATTGCACATTAAACACACTTGTTCTTTGTATATTTAGAATATGTTGTAATGTTGTTACATCATTTATCTAGTGAAGAGTAACTTTGTTAAAGGTTAAACCATTGGTTTGATATTATGATTCTCATGAAAAAGATGATTAACATCCACTTTTTTAAATTTTTTATTATTTCAGACATCAAATTTATATTTATTGTATTAAAAAGGTATCTTCAAAATACAAAATACGAGCTGAGACGGTGGTTTATATTATACATATGCATACATATTTGTGTAAATTTCAATAAACAAGCCTCTCTACATTATATATCTAATAACACACACACACACACACACTTCTCAAGAACCTGTACTATTTCATTATATTTATTTGACTTATAGTCATTTAGTTAAAAACTCCAATGTGTGTGTTTAATACTCGTGTGTATCTGACGTTAAACATATAGCTAGCTTTATAAAAGCTTTAGAAATTATTAAACTGATGCTACCAGAGTTTTAATAAAAATTACAGACATGGTCAGAAGTGATGGGAGCGAATATGTATATGCAGTGCTTATATAAATGTATACATGCTATTATATAACGATATACTGCGTCTACACTTCTATCATTTGTTTGTTAGGCTCCATAATCGTGTTACTGAAAGATAATCAATCAAATTGTACCTTTTAAATACAAATGCTTATATTAACATATAATAGTTAGCTGTAGGAGCTCTCACTAGCAGAAGAAGATCCAGAACACACAAATGCATCCTTTACAACTTCCGAGCTTATACCTGAAGACATGTATATTTAACTATCATACAGTAGAGAACTCTCTCTCTCTCTCTCTCCATATTGTTTTGTGTGTGTGTGTGTGTGTGCGCGTGCGCGGGCGTGTGTTATTAAGCTGATTACCCGAAGATGAGTAGTGTGTATGTGTGTGTGTGTGTGTTATTAAGCTGATTACCCGAAGATGAGTAGCCTCTTCTGCTACGCACCGAGCTTCTTCACTGTTGCTGGATGATAAATAGTTCTTCTGCTTGCGGATGACAGCCTGTTTCTAGATTGCACACCCACTGCAAAGTTGCTTGAAGATGGCTTGTTCATTGCCGGTGGCGGTGGCATAAGCTCCCTCGCCGTTGATTCTCTCCTCTGTAGGAACACATTACTTTATTATGTTTAATGTATTTTTTAATATGTTTATATCATTATGGGATATATATATATATATATATATATATATAGAGAGAGAGAGAGAGAGAGAGAGAGAGAGAGAGAGAGAGAGAGAGAGAGAGAGAGAGAGAAGAGAGAGATGCCTATACCTACTAGTATGACAATAAATATATAATTTACCGCTCTTGGCGTGGAGATGGATTCTCTTCAGGAATTGGTGAGGGACCTGTCTCTCTAGAAGTATCATCTCTGTCGTCTCCTGGCCTGTACAATATAACACAAGAACGTGAGAAAACCCACGTGCGTGCGTGCGTGTGCCTTTTACCTTGGGCTTTTATCAGTCCATTCATCATCTGCATCCGCATCGTCACTGGAGCTTCCTTCAATGAAAACGTCATCCTCACTTAAGTCCATTGGCTCGTCATCTTCGCTCCCAGTCCTCTGTAAATCTCAACCAAAGAACGTCATATGCACATATACATATATATGTACTTGTGTGTGTGTATGCAAACGCACGCACTCACTAGAAACATCTGGGGTATCTGTAGAATGGGAGAAGTAAATACGAGAGAGAGATCCACATTGAGTGGATTCCTACCATATAAACGAACAGACTACACAAATGTATACAGATGCATATGACACGCACATCAAACACGTACTAACCTTCAAGTTCACTCCCTGCAGCAGCAGCAGCAGCTCGTCGGGCCTTAACTTTTCGCGGATCTCCTTCCTACGTGACCGTGTCAGTTCATCATCACTCCCCATAAACAGTGATACATATCTTTCAGACTTCGGGAAAAACTGTGCAATACATATATATCTATGTGTGAGTGTGCAACGTTGAAGTCAACATATGAGTTTAATAAATACACACCCGGACATATTCGAGGTCTTCTTTGAGCTTGGAGAGTTGATAAGTGATATCGTCTATTTGTCTGTTCATATTCGCATGGTATGGATGATCAAGGCTACATCTGTACTGCTTCTCAAGCCGCCTTATTCTTCTCTCCAGCTTTCTACGTTCTACATCACATAATTGAAGTACTAGTATAAAGTTTCGAGCAGAGAAGTGTGCATAACATACACATATTTCTAATGTGTACAATGTATATGAGTGTAATGTATGTGTATATATACCAAGGCTATAGAATTCAATCAGCTGTGGGACGAGTACAGATTTGATGGGCTTGGTGTATACATTATGTACACAGGATATTCATAATGATATGTATCTACCCAAAGTAAATTTGTGTACATGTACATGTACACAACATACATAAACTACATATATGTGTGTGTGTGTATAAGAGAAGTGAAGGTTTATTGATGTACACATACGCATGTGTATGTATGTGTGTGTATATAGGTACCCTCTTCAGGCCAAGACACGCGTCTGCCCAACAATTTTTGGAGGGCAGTATATCTAAACATGTCTATTATACACAGATATACAAATAGCTCTTTTATGGTTTGAAAGCAGGTAGATATGCTTACCGAAAAACTTGACCTTTCTATCACGGAGTGCCAGTTTACGATGTGCATGAAGTTCAGCTTGTCTTTTCAGATCCTCTAAAAGTTTCTCATGTGCGTTTTTTATCTCGACGGAAGCGTCTAGAAAACAATACATTACATTAACTATAACATTACATGGTTTGCTTATTCCATGTGTGTATGTGTGTGTGCATCATACACGTTTACAGTCTTGTATACATACCTCTCTCTCTCTCTCTCTCTCTCTCTCTCTATCTATCTATCTACACACACACATATACAGTATATTACTATGCTTGCACACAGTAGTCCACGTGTGTACCACACCCATATTTGTTTATTGTTGATCAATAAATTAAGACGTACTAGACATGGATAAGGAAATGATATGTCTATGAACATACCACCTACATACATATATATATATAAAATATTATTAATAAATTAATACCTTCTTGAGCAATCGTTCGATGGAGCGTATCTGATTACGAATTGCCTTACGATCTACCTCTCTCGCACGAACACCGAGTGCGCGCGATGATCGGCCGCCATAGCCAACTCCTACAGACGGAGATCTTCCTGCTACACGCCTCTTTGCATACGTACCATGCACCATCTTTCCCGAATTTCCCCGAGAATCCCCAAATTTTTCCCAATAATCACACAGGAGTGAAATACTCGCCATGATCCATGCCCGCAACTGTAGCCATAAGAGCTACTTCTTCGTTATGGCGGATAGCCCTTCATTGCACCCGTCATTTCGTCATTTTGCCCTTAACTGAAATGGTGACTAGGATTAGGTTTTTTGGTTTAGGTGGCCGACACGTGGTGGGCACCAGTGATAAGCCACGTGGATTACTTAAAAAGACGATTCCGTAAAAGGTTAAAAGGGAAAAAGATGTTTTTAAGTATATCCCAATAATATTCTAATTTTATTAAAATTATTGTTTAACCGTTTAAATCAAGCATTTTAAAAATGTTTAAATAGATCTTTAAAAGAATGGGAAATAAATTCTGAGAATACTTCACATATACATAAAAGAAGTCACAGTATATGAAGAGCATATATATACCCTCAAGTATTCACAAGCATCCGAATACGTATAAATGTACGCCCTCCTGTGTATACATGTACATCTGTAATTAAGGATTAAAAACATGGATTAGCTTAATCATTCCCTGGGCCGAGCTGACCAAAGGGAACTCAATGCTCGAAGCCTCGCAAAGTAGTCACCCATTGCAAGTAAGCCCCTCGCAGCCTGACGTGTCGTTAATATCCTATGCATCTGTTGCAGTGTTTGCTGGCGAAGGTTATCAGCCTGTATACCAAGGAAATAAAGCTTTGAAACAAAAATTAAATTAAATTAAATTAAATTAAATAAAAAATATTATTATTATTGTATTATGTGGTTACCTGACGAACGAAATTCTCTAGAGATCCCAGTTTCCCCATTGCCATTGCCATCTGCCCCATGTAGTTTGCCACGTTAGAAGAGGCACCTAATGACCCGGAGGACAGTGTCTCTGATAAAGACTGCTGGAGGGCCTCCATCCCTGGGAGAGTGCGTCTTCTGCCTGCTGAGACGACTGCTGTAGGTTGCAGATGCCCAGTAGTTGTTGTTCAGTTAGCGCTCCAGTTGCGGGATTAAGATCTGTTAAACAGGGTCATCACTAACGCACACACAAGAAGAAAAAGTGTTTACACACCACACACCTTTAGGAGCTCGGACGGGCGGAAGCCGCCATCCACATGAAGCAACGCTCGGCGGGTGTTTTCCACATGCCGGACACCAGATGGAACACGTCGCTTTTGCAGCCACGCTCTTCCGGAATATCTCGTCATAATGGGCGAGGCCGTTATCTACTAAAACTCGTAACTCGTTGTCCGCCACGTGTGACTGTAAAGCACTTCTCAGCTCACATAACTGCCTGTGTTGCTCCTCCAGCCACCGTGCATATTCCATATCAAAAGCCGCAGCCCCTTCATATATATATATATATACATTGTTAAACTGCTTATAGAGAGAGAGAGAGAGAGAGGGAGAGAGAGAGAGAGGGAGGGAGGGAGAGAGAGATTATGTCCACGTTTTGGTGGTATTTAATTCAACGTTTATGCTTAAGCAACAGTAACGTAAACATAAATAATACTCATCACTCTCCACTTTCAGTGTATAGGTGTATAGCACTTTTCCTTAGAAAGGTTGACCTCTACACACACACACACACACACACAGACTTTATATATCTTAAACTACGACTATCTTATCTTATTACCTGGATTTATTGCAGCATTGTTTCCAGCGAGATCACCATATCCACTAGCACCAACGTAGAAGCCTTGCTACATATAAGAATAAAACAGTATATATATGTATGTATGTATATATATATATATAGATGATGTCTGAAACCTGTTGATGCCGCAGGAGCACGTTGAAGCTCTTGCTAGCTGGTTAAGTTTCATCCTACTCGACTCCAACTCCAGCTGTTGCACATATGCCTGCATGTTCACACGCAGATATATTATTTGATTAAGTCATACATTATGTGTATATATAAATATAATGAAATGAATCTCTACCTTCTTCCGTAGTCTACTCTTCCGTGCGGCTTCACGGTTTTGTGCGAGTCTTCTAAGTGCCTAGAAAACAGATAGTTAAAAGAAAGATTGTATATGCAAACAAGTTTACCTTGGCATCGAGATTCTTATGATTCTCGCGGTGGTGATGGTTACCTCCGACTGCTGCTGTTTGTTGCCTTCCTTCTTCCGACTAAAACAGCTTACTTAAGTTATTAAACTTAGTACAGAGATAGATAAACTTGAGTTGACAAAGAAATAAACAATATATATAATACCTTCACATTAGTTTCCATGTCAGTAGATGTATCGGTCCGAGGACTGTTTTTCAGTAGTTCTAGAGTCTCCCCAGTTGTCTAATCTGCTTGTTGGAGATTCAAACCCCGGACGCCCAGGCGATGTATACTGTGAGAACCGGGAGTCCGTGCTTGCAGCCGATGGAGACGTTACTTGCGATGAAGTTTGCTGCTTAAAAAGAGTTACACACACACATATTAGACGTATACTGCAGAGAAATCTACCTTGTTGGGAGTGTCAAAACGAATTGGACCGGCAGGTAGGATGTTGAGAGTGCTCCTAGCTTGCACTAAAAACATTGGGAAAACGGAGTTTGTTTAAAAACAACGGGAAACGGAAGAGAGAGAGATAAAACACCACTTACTTCGTCTCTCGAACTCTCCCGGATCCCCTTCATGTATGCTGAAGTTGAGAGGCTGCTCGAGCTCTCCGAGATCGTATCCTCCGGTGTGATGGTCCCCTACAAATGAAGCTCTACATAAATCTGTTCGGATTAGTTCAGCCATAGCCAGGGAGACTGCAAAAGAAATGCGTATGTGGGTATACATGTAATGCGGTGGTGCTGCAACTGAGATGCCTTGCATATTTTGGTGATGATCGACTGGTAAATGCAGTAGAGGCGCTGTCTGCAGTTCTCTACCTGTGTTTCCCGATGCCATTCAAGCTACTCACTGCCCATTAGACTTCCAAACCTGTTGTAAATCTAAGATATCTCCACCAAAACGACTTAATCCGACGAACTGCGAGCAACTTAATCTTCCCAGTGCGAAGAAATCTTTACATCGGCCTGTAATCGAGATGAAAATCTACGATATTTACGACTTAATCCGATGACCTGCCAACAACTCGCTCAGTGCGAAGAAATCTATACATCGGTCTGTAATCGAGATGAAGATGCAGATGTTTCAATACAGAATCTCATTGGGTATCTCCCTGTGAGCTTCATTCCTTGAGGACATGAATAATGAGGGGGTAAAAAAAAAATCAGAAACTTGAAGAACTGGTGGTCAAACTGAAGGGGACCGATCATAATGCCTCTTAAGCTGCCCCCCATGAGCCATGCATTAGATGACATCATGAGCTCATGATGGCAGAACTTAGATGGACATGCATACGTGGAGCTAGAGGATTGACTACAACAACCCCGTCCATTTGACTCGCGCTCGGTTGTGGGCCACGTCACGTGGCAGTTACCATGCCACGTGTGTAGGCAAATTGAAGGTCAAAGCTTGATTAGGGCCTCTTAACCCGGTCTAATTACATAATCTTATTTATATTGAGCACCCCAATGTCCTTGTCAAGGTTGGGGGGGAATCTCTCGAAACTATACTAATGTAATATTATTTCTTAATATAATTTCTAGGTTATGTAAAACCTAGGGAAACATCACTTTCTACAACCTTTTGAACCAGTCATCATAATATTCGATTTCTTTACACCAAGTCGTGCAGTTGAAAAAAGAGTAGAAAATGAATATATATACTTATTTATTGATAATGATATAAAATTATGAATATTATTTAATGTAGGGCAAAGGTGACCCCACGTCATGTTGTCCCATTCTCGCCACCCTCCTTATATTTGGAAGATTCATCATACATATTTCAAGGGAAGGCGACGACAATTCATCGATGCCTACTTTGTACCGTAAAGCTCTAGAATGATCAATCTAATATACATATACATATACGTACCATGAAATCTATATATATATATATATAACTAGGTTTGCTATATGAAAGCGAACCATAGCATTTCCAACAAACAAACCTAATCACTTTGTTAAACACCCTCCAATGGCGAGAGAGCGTGCATATATATATATATATATATATATATGGGACCCATATTATCTCCTCCTGCACATCCCTGTTCAATATATATTCATGCTTTTAAGAGCCGCCTAGCTATTGATTACGAAGGATACATATAAATGTAATTTAAAGTCTTGTTCTTTGTTAATAACTCTTTACCCTAATATAAAGGGCTATATAACTCTTTACCCTAATATAAAGGGTTAAATGAAATTTAGAATGGCAACTCTTTACCCTATTATAAAGGTTATAACTTAGGCGTAAATAACTCTTTACCCTAAATAAAGGCTTTACCCTAATGTAAAGGGGTATATGAACACACATAGAAAATGATGACGTATCGATGATGAGCATTTGTATGGGGGCAGAACTTCATGCTCCTTTCCTATACGAGAAGCTTCATATAGAAAGCCGAGTAATGAACGCAATCTCTTTGAAAAGCTTGAGACGAGACAAAACGAGCATCTGTGCACTCCGCAAACGTGTACACGTATGTGTATACGTGTGTATACATACATACACATAGTTTACGTTTCTCAATGTATCTTGTTTGTTGTTGTTTACATAGGCAAACTATTTAACTACATTGACTCCGTAAGCATTATATATATACATATTGGTACGTCAGGAGAGTCGCTGAACTCATACATATACAAAGGTGACAGATGAGCCTTTACCCTTTTAAGAAATGCCCTATTATATAAGGGGTGTTTAGAATTGTCGGGTTCGTGTCAACAGCGTGGGAAACGTTACTGTTAGGCGGATCCACGTCATGATGACGTAGCAGAAGGGGATCAACAAAAGTGCATGTATGCATGCATGGGTACATTCTTAACTACTGTTCATCATGCATGCATCACCAATAATGGGAGATGGGTCCCCTTGAGACATTTACATAGTGGCATCATGTGTCGTATGTGGCCATGCATAGGCCCCCCCCCTCATAGATAGGTTTAAGGGAGTGGGGTTAATTTCTGGTTTAAAATTTGGTATGGAAACTGTGTACTGAGAAGTCAACCCAATCAGAAAAATAATAATATTAACAAATATTAAATTCAATTAATTATTTTTTAATTAGTTTAGGTTAAGAATATATAAACAACCCACAACAACAACCACGTTTCTAATGACGTATCCCGCAATCCCAAAAATGTAACTCGTCCTCGTCCACGTCTCTTCATTAAAAGACAAACTACGCCTTATCCAATATATATTAACCAACTATTCACCATTTACTTATATATATATCAATTTAAATATATCACGTATATACGGTGTATCAAGTACAAAGGTCAAACAGTAACCACATCGTATAAGATTTTAATATTGTATTATATATTCTACCCAAGTTTTAATTGGTCGTGGAATGCAGATGCATTCAACCTTTATATAGAATTTCCTGCCCTTTACCCCTTTTCTATTACGTGTTGGTCACCTAAAGCACCTTAAGGGCAAAAGGTATGTATATATTTTCTACACAGCTGCAGTGCGAGCAGGGAACCATATTGACTGCATAAAATCTCTCTTTCAGCTTCCTCATAGAAAAGGACACTTACTGTAATTACGTCATAGTTTAGGCTTAGTTTAAGCGTTAAGCTAGTTTAATATATACTGTACATGGAATGCGAAAGGGTGGGCATAGATATTTGGATGTATACAATTTCTTACGCCACCTTTCATGGTTAAGGTGTACATGTACACTTGTCATGCATATGTAAGCATACAAACTTACATGTCCACGGCATCGAACATATGACATATATGATGTAAGTCCAAAGGCTTTGTGTGTGCAACACAAAGATTTTCTCACTACTATATACATGTATACATATAAACATGCTCACTACCTAACTAGAAATATACATTCTTCAAAGTATGACCTTTGTTCACCACCTAATTAGTATATACACACACACACATGTGTGTGTGTGTGTGGGATTCACCACCTAACTAGATTATAAGGTCAAACCTATATATACACGTTTCCCAATCTATGGGATATACAATAAGTGCATGAAATCATCGAAAAAAGTCAGAGGCTGATAATATATGGATGGTATATCCGCATATCCTTCGTAATAACATTATAATACAGTTAATAATGTATAATACATACCTATTTATTCAACGGGAATGACCCACCATTACGTTTGTAGTACGATTGATCAGAGCCTTATACTGTGAGCTTCTTCCCCATTGATCTATTTCTCGGGCTCTTAAAACCGGCAATGGATGTGACAACTGCCTTGTTTGAGCATTTCTGCCATATATAAACACAATAATATAACACGTACGCACACGTATGTATGTGTGTAATAAGTTAAATATGACATGTGACAAACAGATACGTACCTGAGATACCATCCTAAAGGGCTTGAGGATGCTTCATCATACGAACGAGCCTGTTTAAGAAATTCTTGTACATTTAACTGCTTAGCAAGAGAAGGACAGCCACCTGAGAGTTTCATTAACAAGGAGATAACCACCTGTAACACGACAAGTTTAGAGAGAGAGAGAGAGAGAGAGAGAGAGACTTACATTGGGATCACGAACCACAAGAAGAGCCGCACGATCACAAGTAAGTTCTGCTGCTCTTACCCATCTAAATAACTGTTCTTCCGCGGACCTAGCTATTACAGCACCTAATCCTGTATAATAATATATATATATATAAATATGGGTTATAAACATGTTTGTTATAAACACCATATAATACATACCGGGAAGTGAATAAGCACTCATAGCAAGAATGTTAGCAAACGTTAACCATATGCCATGATCGCATTTCAAGTGACCAAGCTCATGTGCCATAACTGCCTGTAAAAAACAAGATATATATATTTATATATATGTACACACACATATATTATGTATCACTGTGTAACTGAGCAAGAACGTGTCAGTACGGCAGCAAAGCGTAATAATCTTTAAGACATGAAAAGACAAGAATTTTTGGCAAGCTGCATTCCAAAGTAACATAAATAATTTTTTTTAAAATGATGGCAGACACAAAACCAGGCTGTATATTGATATGAAAAATACACAAGTACAGCACACGCACGCACACACATTTTACGTGGATTTACACACACAGACAAATGTATGCATGCTGTACAAAGCTTACCTGTAATTCAGCGGGATCCAAAAGCTCTACAATGCTAGTATGAATAACGACGAAAGGCTTTTGCCCCCCTATAGCCAAAGTATATGCATTTGGAACTGGGTGCTGTCGAACATATAAATCAGGAATAGTATCCAGCCCCAGAATATTCGAAGCATCAACTAGCAGCCTATGTAGCTGAGGCAACTGACACATGGTAACAAGTTGGATAAATACGATATTTATATATATACACGTACATCTATATAACCACACACACACGAAGAGACAGTTATTAGATAGAATAGTAAAAAGCGAACATTGTATCTAACAAACGTATATATGTAATATGTATATACATGGTTAGTATATAAACCATTAACATATACGAGTTATCTACGGTGGAGATTGTACGAATCTAATCCAATGGCCAACCACCATCAAAGAACATTCTATCAATAATTTATGTTTTAATCAAGCCGTTTTAGATGTATATAAATATGAAAATTTACATAGAAAAAGAGAGGGAGTCCACATATATGTATAATGATTTCCATGTAGCAATATAGGATTTAGATTGGCATATATGCTAAAGAAATGTGTGTGTGTGTGAAATTTCAGTCATCATTCGTACCTGTTTCTCACTCACTTTCACAGAACTAGCAATATTCTCCAGAATCATAACCTGTTCCGCAGCGGGGCCTGTATCAAAAAAAAATAAAAAAAATAACATTATTATCGTACAATATTTCAAAAACGTAAGTATTTTTTACTCACCTAATAAAAGCTTTCCAAATTCAGAAACCCCTGGAATTATGCGAAGAAGGGCCGTATTCTGCCTCGAAATAGATTAACACAATAGACTACTATGGAGACGTAATGCATACGTATGAATGTACGTGTACGTGACTGTGTGTGTTTCCGTTTTTGTTTACACATACCTGCCTATCCAAAGGATGCCTGAAATCATCAGCTCGAAGGTTTGGTATGGACAAGGCTGCTCGTACAGAAATTGAAGAAAATTTACTTCTCAGCTGAATTAAAAGATATAATTAGTGAATTTACATAGAATAAGTTCTCAAAATAGGTACCTTTAATGAACAATTTCTATGCCCATATGATCCACCGTATACAAGGCACTGTTGTAAGAGCACAGCCATACTCTCCAAGTACCACAATTGACCCGCGGATCAAAAGATATAGTGAAATAATGTATTGGGAATGTATTAGATGTAATTTTACTTATGGTAAGGTTTAAGATTATATTATAGTGATAATTAAGGAAAATAAGTGTTTCATTTAACCAAAGGCGGTTGTGAAGCTTGTCAATTTAAGTGTGTAAGTAGTTCGCTGCCATCATAAGCTCCAGTGTAATCTCCGGCTCAATGTGAAACTCGGTCTCCTTTCCACTGCATAAACCAATCACAACGTGTGTTGTGTGTGTGTGTGTGGTGTGGGTGTTAGATATACATTGTTACTCATACGTACATAGTCACGCATACATAGATGCATTGGATGGTAGGTGTCTATGTGCATAAACTGTATGTTCATAAGCAAATACATACATACATACACACGCGTGTTATTCATACCTTGCGAATTGTAGTGACCAGTAGAAATACTGGCAAACTTTCTCCAGAATGTGGCTGCTGATTTCTGGAAATCTAACCTCTCCGAGCTCCGTCTCAGTAAAGCTTCCTAAGCTCAGAAACTAAACATAAGCACAAACACACACGCTCTCTCTCTCTCTCTCTCTCTCTAAATGTGTGTGCTTGTCTTGTGTAATCATAAAGAAGTAAGCTGGGTCAGCCAGTTTGTAGGGAAAAAGATGTGAAAGCTGATTACGAAGGTAATATTATATATGTATCTACATAACATCGTTTGATAGCTCAAAACCAGTTGTGCAAATATCTAACTCAGAAAATAACACACACACACACACACACACATTAAGAGTTCCATCGCATACATATTTGTGTGGAACAAATAATCAACAATTTCTGTGAAATGCACCTGCAGACGTGAGCATGTTTTGAGCGTATTAGAGACGAGCGCCGCCTTGCGATCGATAATAAAACTCAAATCCCTCAGCGCTGATAAGAGTCACTGTGTCTTCCTTCTTCACCATGGCGCTCAACCCTAAATAGATGAACCCTAAAAACAGAGCGTCAACAAAACAGAGCATCAAAATTAGGGTTTTCGGATTAGGGTTTATCGAGCGCCTATCATGGTAAGATTGAACTGATTTCAGATTTATATAGGTATTTGATATGATTTGTCACAGTCCGCCTTGTTCAATTTCCAATCTTTCCTCACGGTGGCGCTTATGATTATTTGCACTTGCACCTATGTCAAAATGCACTTCCCCAGCTTCATGAATCGCAAAACAGGGTACGATGTGTGTGTTTTTGCATATATTATATTGTGTATATGTAATATATGCATGTCATATTATATGTGTATCTGTGTGGGCGTATATATTAAATATTATTTATATTTTGTCAACATGTACATTGTGTGTGTAGTGCGAGTTATATATATATATAGAGAGAGAGGGGGGGAGAGATGTATGTATGTATGTATAAGTGTGTGTTTTGCAGGTTTAGAGGAGTGTTTTGGAAAGCAGCTCGGATTGGGGAGCGACTAAGTCCTTGGGTTGCAGCTGCGTGTGTGGTAATGGGTTTGTATATGCTCATTTTCTAAACCTTAGCCTGTACACTTAAGCAATCCTCCTTGTGTGTGTGGTGTGTGTGTGTGTGTGTTGTGAGAGAGAGAGAGAGAGCATCTATTTAGCCATATATATATATATATATACATGTCTGCATGTATGCAGATGTATTTCTCCTGTAATTAATATATGCGGCTTTACACGCCCGCAGTTTTATACTAATATAACGTGGAAAGTTATTATCTATAGCAATATGAGTTTACATGGTTGAGATTTTGATACCTGTGGAGAGGGCAGCTTCATCTAGTCCGTGCAAAGCATCAATAAGCTGCAGCCTGAGAGAAGCAGGGCCGTTGGATCTAGCCATGCCAATCTCTGCAGCCAGGCCAAAAACTGCGAGGGCATATGCTGCAGCATCCACGTACGATTCTCCGGTACAAATAGCCGCGAATGCCGCAATAAGTGCCGTGACTGAGCATCCCGTGGCAGTTATCTTCTGTAACATGGCCACCCCGTTATTGACAGCAACCGTCCGATGTCCGTCCGTGATCAAGTCGACGGCTCCTGAGACTGCCACAACGCACTGGTATCTCTTTGCGAGCGCTTTCGCTGCTTCTAGTGCGTCCGAGGTACCGTGAACACTGTCTACCCCCTGCATATATATGTACGTATATCATTCGTTTTGATATACGCATACTGAATACTCTCTCTCTCTCTCTTATATATATATATATATATATTATATATTATATATATATATATGTGTGTGTGTGTGTGTGTGTGTGTGTGTGTACACACACATACATATGTATATATGTATATGTACATATTTATTTATCTATCTATCTCTATATAGTCATTTCAGGCACATATGATATATGTGTCCAAGCATTTACACACCCACACACCTTGGTGGAACCGGAGGCACCGGAGAGAGCCAGTATCTCGGATGCATTTCCCCGAACAACGGCAGGTTTAAGGTGGAGAAGCTGAAGGCAGGAGGTGGTCCTAAACGTGGTTGTGCCAGCTGCGACAGGATCAAGAACCCATGGCTTATTGAGCTGGTTAGCACGGAGTGCTGCAGATTTCATGGAGGAGATCCAGTGTGGAGTTAGTGTGCCTACGTTGATGCACAGTGCGTTGGCTATGGCTGTAAACTCTTGGGTCTCTTCCTGTGCGTGTACCATTGCTGGAGATGCACCGGCGGCGAGTAATACGTTTGCCATGAGATCCATTGACACGAAATTGGTTATGCATTGTACCAGTGGACGCTCCTTCCGTAGCTTTTCCAGAGCTTCCCAGCACGCCATAGCGCCTTAAACCCCTGTTCTAGGGCTTTCATTATCTACAGTACACTCTATTGGTGCATTTTTTAAACTAAAATTATATTTATTTTATATCTAACTCTTTACAAGAGATGTACAACTCCCTTCTTACAGTAGGTGAGCTACACCCTTGATATGTAACATTTAGAACCTTCCCAACTTCTTCTATCTATGTAAGTGAATTCCACAACTAATAATACAATTTTAATTAATAAAACTGATGAAAACTTTACATGACAATATGTTGTTGTCAAGTTGTCATAAGGCATTGTCACTTTGTGTGTTAACAATGTTAAATCTTTTAATATAACATAAAAGTTTGATTTAGATAAGTAGGCAAGGAATGGGGTCTTGCCTTAGCATTGTTACTTACACATGTAAAAATTACCTTCATCAAAGTATACAACCCAATGATAACAAAGCAAACCCTTAAGTTTGGACAACCTCAAACACAAAAGGGTCTACGCTAATGAGTTTGAGTTGTTCAACTCCCTGACATATTCATACATATTCACTCATAGCAAACACACATAGCATTAATAAAGAGAACTCACAATTATCACTCATAATTTTGAACAAGGGCATATACAACATTTACATTGTAATCAGGATGTGTGCCCTACTTAGTTATGAATGTTGTTTTTAATTTATGGAGGAAGAGGTTGAAAACAAGCCTCAACTTCTAAATTAGTAAACATGTACTCGAACAGGACCTCCAAATATACAAATGCATTATTGAATGAAAGAAGTTAGCTAATTCTTTAGATGTGGCATACTTATTCACAAGGGCATTGTAAACCCTTAAGGTGTGACATAACTTTAAGCACTAGAAGTTTGGGTGGTAAAGGGTGTCTTAGATAGCAGTGAGGAGAAAGAACCTAGAGACCTCTTAATTTCTAACCTCATTTCACATTTACTCTACTTATGATATTTGACAGAGGCCCCTATCTATGTAAGTGATTAAACCTACCTAACCCTACCAAGGGGGTTAGGACACAATACAATGCCAACAAAATTGCACAGAGAAAAGTATTCGTTTGTTTATTCTTTTTAAACATACAATATGTGTGCTGCTAGCCTTACAAACACAGCATAAACACACACAATATAGATAGATAGATAACATTCCTGGTCTGTATATATCACACACACACATTACATAAATATAGTTTTGATTTGTTTTTTTTTCGGACACTGTTACGAAACACGAAGGACTATAGCTCCAAAAGTCACATGAAAGTGCTGAGTTTGAAAATGGTTTTACACAAAGTTTTATTAGATATACATAGTTTGAACACATGTGTTTAAACGAAATACATGACTGGTTTTCAAAGTAAGAAAACTTATTTTAGATTCATAAAATTATATTGGTTATTGTAAATCAATATTGGAGCTAAGGAAAAAGGAAGAGTTTCTAGAATGTAGAGTTTTTCAAAGTATTAATAATAACCAATTGAACTACCTCTAAAAACTTATTATACTAGGTGTTATAATTTTTATTATGATCGCTTTTACTTTAATGTTGATTGTTATTATTTATTAAGTATGTTATTGAACCTTTGGATGTAATAAAAAATAACCCTACACTTAGGTGTTTAAAGATGATTCAACTGGCTGTTAATAAACATCTCAAAAAACGTTAAATAAATATAAAATTTACATTTTATAAACTTTCCTTTTTCCTAGCTTGAATCTGGGAGTTTAATGTCGATCCTTAGGGTTGAGCTACCTTGGGGTAGGGTTTAGGTCATTAAGTCAAATAGCTAACCATAATACATTTTATGCCAGCCTGATTAAGTAATTAAAAAAATAAAGGAGGCCTTTGTTAGATACATTAAATGTCATAGTTTTTACTATGACTCGACCCTTTACTTTGGACGTTGACTATTGTTACCTACTGTACTATGTTGATAAGCCCTAGTGTAGAAGAAACATGCCCGCTTAGTGCACTTGGATATCTTGTGATGGTCCGGCCGGGTGTCATTAGGTATTTGCAAGAACTCTGGGCGAAGCTAGCACTTCCATCTAGAAAACTCTTACCTTGGTTTTCCGTGTCCCGATTGGATTAATGGCTAGTTCCGGTGAGTTCGGCATGTCGGATATGCTTAGAAATACCCCAGGTTTGACAAGTTAGGGTTTAGGGGTCGATGGATAACTCACCAGTATGTTCCCTCTGGGAATGAGATTTCAGTGCTAGCCCACTTATGTAAACAGGAAAATAGGGGGGGGGCTCTGTCACATAATAAGGTAGTATATAGGAGTGAGGGTTCCTGGGTCATGACTGAGCTCGTTACTCTTCTCCCGGTGCAAGCTCTAGCTTGTGTCGTTAAGGCACAACCCTCTGTTGTGCCGCCTAACTTCAGATGCCAGGGGTACGTCCCACCTTCGGGGTAGCTTACCCTTAACGTTGGCAAATCCATGCCTGGGAGGTCTTGTCAGAATGCACGTTCCAAGAGGCAGAGGTTGAGGCTTGTCTCCAGCCTCCTCCTCCACGTCAAGCTAGGTGTAGCACTCACAGCAAGCAAGGCACATCCGTGTCCTTGTTCAACTGTGAGCGTGGGATCTTATTTGACAGGTTCATGTTACTTGGTTCCTGAGGGTTCATTGAGGGGTTCTAGAGTCGGCATTTAGGGCCACGTTTGTGGCATTTTGTGCAACTCTTGAATCTACGGGCTATGGCATGATAGCCCACATCGGGGAAGGCAGTGTCACATGGAGATGTGACACTGGGCTAAACGTCACATGGTACAATGCTCGAGGCACGCCCTTTGGGGTTATGTCGAGGGCTTGTCGCCAAGGGGTTGGATACTTTAGTAAACAGACATGCTTGTGCTTGCACTAGGGTGCTAAGCCTTGGGCATCCGCTCAAGGGAGGTTAGGTCTCATAACTAGGTGTGCTTTGGCACACTTGGCTAGGGGAGTGTTTCCTTGGAATTCAAGGGTTGAACAACCTAAACATGTTAGCAGGAGCCCTTTCGTGAGGCACTTGCAAGGTCATGTGCTTAGGGTTATCCTAAACCTAGCCTTAGGAGTTTGCTTAGCAGAACACTCGTGTCCGCTACGGCGCACACTCGTGTCCTCACTAAGTTAGCCCTAGGTCTAGGGTATAACTTGGCCACTCAAACCTTAGGGGTTAGTCGTGGTTCAGGGTACCCCTTGTCCCCTAAAGGGGTTGTACTCCCGGATGAGGGTGATTCCTCAAGGGGTAAGTGAATGCCTTAGCTCTGTCCAGGGGTAAGTGTGGAACACACGTCTCCTTGATGGGGGTTAGGGCATGAAGCCTGTCTAGGTCTTCTAGGGCAAGACCCTAAGTCAACTAGGGTTATCCCTCAAGGGTTTTGGGGGTAGACACTCTAGGGAGACTTAGGCTAAACCCTAAGTCAACTAGGGTTATCCCTCAAGGGTTCTGGGGGCAGACATTCTAGGGAGACTTAGGCTAAACCCTAAGTCTCCTGTCCACTTGGGCATTAGAGTCTAACCCTAGGGGTCGTTGGGGTTGTTCTGGGAAACTTAGCGTTGCTCACACAGGGTGATGACGCCGAATGGCCACCTGGCAGCCACGTGTTGCCACGTGTTGGCCCTTTGGGTTAAAACTCTGACAATTGGTATCGGAGCCATTCTCTGCGGTCAGCAGGACTGCCTAAAGTTGTAGTGTGTTTCAGGGTTTAGTTAGTTCTAAATTTTTGAAGTACTCTATCACTTTCGCTAACGTCTGAATTCTGCGGAGAGATGGTCCTGAGATCTATAACTCTTCAAAGAACATCTACTTAATAAGTGGGTGTGGGTTATGGACTCCAATGTCGAAGGTAGCACTCGGAAGGCAACTTCCAAGTTGCATGCCAGGTTACGTTTTCTCTAGGTTACTTGACCTTAAGGTTGTCCAGGTTACTTTACCATATGTTTCCACAAACATGGCTGTTAGTTTGTTCTGGCTTACAAACTAAGTCTTGTGAAGTGGATCATGTGATATGCTAAGCTTACCCATTATTGAAAATTTTTCTTTTTCTTTAAGGGTTTGAATTTGGGATAACACATGATTTGGAAACAGAGTGTTCTTTGAGTTTTGGCTTATGTCAAGATTCAATATGGATCCAACTGTAGTGTTCAAACGGGGAAAGACTTATGTTCAAATGTGCGTCTTTGACTTCGGAAAAAAGGGGCATATTCAAACATAAGAAGGAATACTACATTTTGACATAAAGTGTAAAATAAGCTCTCATATAGTGCATTTTCCAGAGTGTAACTCTAGAAGCAGACTATGGTGATGAACTTATAATACAACGAAATGTTAATATTAACATATGATGAATATGTTAAACAGTGGTTTTAGATCCAATGTATCAAAGTATTGTCGATGTTTACAATATTTGATGATGCTAGCTACAAGTAACATTAGGTGAAATAGTTTACTAAATTCAAGTCCCTTGATTTGAACAAAGTATAACATGAAACCTTAGTTAGTTGTAAGCGCGCACTCTGTATTCAAGTTAGCTAGCTCGACTAACTAATTTGTCTCATATGGGATCATGAGAGAGACTTGGGATAACAGCTTGAGGATTTTGGTTTCTTATCGATATAGTTTTGGGATAGATGGCATGATCTATCAGAAAGAGAAATGTTGGAAACATACGTTTATTTTCAGTTTACTGAGTAAGGACTTGCATAGTGAAGGCGTTCGGCGCACACTTGTGCATTTTCATTGTTAACTCTTTAATCTTGAAATTTGTAATGTTGTTTGCAATGTGGGGATAAGCTCTTGAACAAGGGTGATTTCTTTGTTAAGAAGAGCATGATTTGGGATTCTTCACTTTGTTTATCGACTAAGTAAAGAAACTTGCTAAGTTTGATAACTTATGCTGAGAATTACCAATGAGCTAGTAATAGTCGGATTTCCATTGGAGGTTTAAGTGCATGTACCTCCTCATAGAGTCGGTGTTCGATGAGAATTAGAAGTTGATATTGATTTTCAATATCAATTTCATTTTTGAGTCGAATACGATTATTCAAAAGACGGTTTCTTGACTCTGCATCATGGTCACAAATGTGGGCACTTAAAGAACAAATAAAGTATGTATCTTCAGTCTTTCAGAATATTTAAAATAAAACTACTCTTGACTCAAGGTTTGATTGTATTCCTTGGGTTAGTTGTTAGTTCTATCTCAAGGTTTGATGGTGTTCCTTGAGTTGGTTCAATATTCTTGTAAGTATGATATTGTGTAGCGGGATTAGCTCAAGAAGATGGTGTCCCTTCTTGATTATATAATTCAAGGTTTCGTCCAATATCCAGTTCGAGAATATGAGGTCTCCTATCACCTCATCTGTTGAGATATTTATATTCTAAACTTTAGCAGAATTTGTGACAATCTTTTCAAGATTGGTTATAAATGACCTATCAAAGTATGGTATGATATCTCTTCAATATTGAGTTTGGAGCATCAATATCAAACTTGATTATGATCACATGAGGTGGCCGTAATCATATAATATAAAGACTCAAGTGAATTTGAGTCTGACACTTTGGTAAGGCACTACCTTAGTGTTATAACTTGAAACGTGTTTTCAAGTTAGCTGAGAAATGAGACATTTCTTAATACATTGCTTGGGGCAATGGGATACTTTCTGGATTGCTAGGTGTCTAGAGTGAATAATGTATCTTAGTTCAATGTACTGAATTAGATATTTATTCATGTTTGGGGAGATTAATTATAAAGTATGACTAAAACATGAAGTTGATATAACACTTCAGTGTTATGGTAACATTTATGTGGAGGTTGATATCTTACTAAATCAATTAGATGAAAGACACTAGTTCATGATTTCTCTTAGTCTCTGAACAAGTTCTCGGAATACTGTCATAACATTATATTTCCGTTAAAATTGAAGTTCGGTTCATGTAAACTAAGACCATCTATATTATAGTTGTAGCATTTTGATAAATTGATATGATTGTAAGTTTATATCCACTAGTATAACAACTAGTTGATAAACTTAGGATTTGAACGTTAAAACGATCATTATCCATTCGAAATATCAATATCAATATCGAAATTACAACTGTTTATGGAATAAGGATTAGTTTAAAAAAGATGTTTATCAAACACTAATTGCTTGAATTAGTGAAAATACTATACTTCGGTATAGTGTTGAGAAACATTTACATAATCAATTTCAAAGTTGGAAATCGATATAATGTTATGGAGGCGTGCAGTATTACGAGTTCAGGGAGATTCTTATCATGGAAACTAAGTTCTAAAATTCGGTTTTTGAACTTAGTACAATAAGGAGTTAGGAAGTATTGAACGGCATCTAGTACGATGTGCTCTTTGGGAATGAGTACAACGAAAATGACAATTAAGATACGTTTATCTAAAGGTTGTCGATTGAGGCACTAGGGATGGGTTGAATTTCCTGGTTTCCACATTGGTTTGTAAGAAAGGTATGTTAGCTTATCTGGTCCCTGAACTGGTCGGTGTTATGAAAGAGTACAAAGTTGGTTGTGAAAGACGAATGGCAGTGCTATCACACTTTGTTGTGGATTTGACTAAATTTGATTCTTGTCGGGAATAAATTTATGTTAATAGCACACCAAGTGGATGGCAGTTGGCAAGACCTTGTTGTATACATGTGTACAGCCATGCACCTCTATGATCGCCTCTGGCCAGATTGATATGTCTACAAAGAACAGGGTTTCGGGAATAGTACTCTAGTATCGAAAAAGAGCTTGATTCCGATAAAGTCTCATACCTAGTCTGACGTAACTATATACTACAAGGGATAGGTAGTAGCAGACCCTTATGTAAAGGGGTAATGAGAAACACCGAGGGATACAGAAAAAGTGAGGCTATAATACCATGACGTGTGGAAATGTGGAACAATTGGAGAAGCGTGAAGGCGTTTGGCTAAGCACTTGAATGGACGTCAAAGTGCTTATTATGTGTTAGACGACAGGGGTTCAATAGCGTTTAATATTAAGGAATAAAGCAAGTCTTATTTCTTATTAACCAACGGGCCGGCAACAACACTAACTAGAGGCCTCCTATATAAATTTAGTTAAGTAAAGAAATTAACCAGTGTTGTGTGCGTCGGGTGACAGACTTTGCAGACGTGCAAAAGGTCTCCAAGTGACTTCATGTCGCAGGTGGTGCCTCCGGCAGCTGGGTTTACGACTCAGTGAACGACGGTTCTGAAGTACTTGGTTTCGCGTAATGCAAGGGGGTAATAAAATTATGTGAACTTTTGGCTGACTCCGCATAGAGTGATATGTTAGTTTTGGTTAGTTTTTTTCTAACATTATCTAGTCTTGGAGTTGGACGTCAACGAGGACGTTGACATTTTCAAAGGCGGGGAGTGTGTCATAGTTTTTACTATGACTCGACCCTTTACTTTGGACGTTGACTGTTGTTACCTACTGTACTATGTTGATAAGCCCTAGGTGTAGAAGAAACAGGCCCGCTTAGTGCACTTGGATATCTAGTGATGGTCCGGCCGGGTGTCATTAGGTATTTGCAAGAAACTCTGGGCGAAGCTAGCACTTCCATCTAGAAAACTCTTACCTTGGTTTTCCGTGTCCCGGTTGGATTAATGGCTAGTTCCGGTGAGTTCGGCATGTCGGATATGCTTAGAAATACCCCCAGGTTTGACAGGTTAGGGTTTAGGGGTCGATGGATAACTCACCAAGTATGTTCCCTCTGGGAATGAGATTTCAGTGCTAGCCCACTTATGTAAACAGGAAAACAGGGGGGGGGGCCTCTGTCACATAAATAAGGTAGTATATAGGAGTGAGGGTTCCTGGGTTCATGACTGAGCTCGTTTCTTCTCCCGGTGCAAGCTCTAGCTTGTGTCGTCAAGGCACAACCCTCTGTTGTGCCGCCCTAACTTCCAGATGCCAGGGGTACGTCCCACCTTCGGGGTAGCTTACCCTTAACGTTGGCGAATCCATGCCTGGGAGGTCTTGTCGGAATGCACGTTCCAAGAGGCAGAGGTTGAGGCTTGTCTCCAGCCTCCTCCTCCACGTCAAGCTAGGTGTAGCACTCACAGCCAAGCAAGGCACATCCGTGTCCTTGTCCAACTGTGGCGTGGGATCTTGTTTGACAGGTTCATGTTACTTGGTTCCTGAGGGTTCATTGAGGGGTTCTAGAGTGGCATTTAGGAGCCACGTTTGTGGCACTTGGTGCAACTCTTGAATCTAAGGGCTATGGCATGATAGCCCACATCGGGGAAGGCAGTGTCACATGGAGATGTGACACTGGGCTAAACGTCACATGGTACAACGCCTGAGGCACGCCCTTTGGGGTTATGTCATGGGCTTGTCGCCAAGGGGTTGGATACTTTAGCAAACAGACATGCTTGTGCTTGCACTAGGGTGCTAAGCCTTGGGCATCCGCTCAAGGGAGGTTAGGTCTCATAACTAGGTGTGCTTTGGCACACTTGGCTAGGGAGTGTTCTCCTTGGAATTCAAGGGTTGAACAACCTAAACATGTTAGCAGGAGCCCTTTCGTGAGGCACTCGCAAGGTCATGTGCTTAGGGTTATCCCAAACCTAGCCTTAGGGAGTTTGCTTAGCAGAACACTCGTGTCCGCCTACGGCGCACACTCGTGTCCTCACTAAGTACTAGCCCTAGGTCTAGGGTATAACTTGGCCACTCAAACCCTTAGGGGTTAGTCGTGGTTCAGGGTACCCCTTGTCGCCCTAAAGGGGTTGTACTCCCGGATGAGGGTGATTCCTCAAGGGGTAAGTGACGATGCCTTAGCTCTGTCCAGGGGTATGTGTGGAACACACGTCTCCTTGATGGGGGTTAGGGCATGAGCCTGTCTAGGTCTTCTAGGGCAAGACCCTAAGTCAACAGGGTTATCCCTCAGGGTTTGGGGCAGACACTATAGGGAGACTTAGGCTAAACCCTAAGTCAAACTAGGGTTATCCCTCAAGGGTTCTGGGGGCAGACATTCTAGGGAGACTTAGGCTAAACCCTAAGTCTCTTGTCCACTTGGGCATTAGAGTCTAACCCTAAGGTCATTGGGGTTGTTCTGGGAAACTTAACGTTGCTCACACAGAGTGATGACGCCGAATGGCCACCTGGCAGCCACGTGTTGGCCCTTTGGGTTAAAACTCTGACATTAAATAAGGTAAGAGACTGAAAGGTGTTTAATTCTTTTCTTTTCACTAGCATAAACCTAACTTATGTCCTACATCCTAACTTCTAAAACATAAGGGTATGTTACACCCTAAGGGTAACATACCCTACTTTTTTGTGCTCGAGTACGTCGTATTCATGGGGTTAGCTAACTTCTTTTGTCCAATAACCTATTTACACACCTAAAAGGTTTTGTTAAAGTATGGGTTCCATTAGTGTAAAAGTTGAGGCTTGTCTCCAGCTTTTTCCTCCACATCAAACTAAGAATAACACACAAAGCCAAGTAGGGCACACATCTTGAGTCACAATGTAAACATTGTTTGTGCCCTTATTCAACTATGAGAGTGAGTTCTTAACAAATGTGTTTTTTTATCATGTTCCTAAGGGTTTACAAAGAGGAGTTTTAAGGTTGTCTTATGTGAGCCACACTCAACCATGTGTAGCTCTTGAGTCTGAAGGGTTTATAGCAAGAAATTGGCCTACGTCTTGGGAAATGGTGTCACATGAATTAGCCCAAGGCACACCCCTTTAGGGTTGTGTCACATGTTTAATGTAGAGGGCCAACATGTATGTTCATGATTGCATAAGAATGTTAAGTCTTGGGCATCCATTAAAAGTAGGTTAAGTCTCATAACTAGATGTGCTAACTGGCACATTTAGTTAGGGATGTTCTTCCTTGTGACATGGGAATTGAGCAACCTAAGCTCATTAGAAAGAACTTTTTTATGAGGCACTTGCATGGTCATGTGATTAGAATTGTTCAAACCTAACCTTAAGAGTTTATTTAATAAAATATTCACGACACACGCTCGTGTCTTCGTTAAGTACTAGCCTAAAACTAAGGTATAATTTAGCCACTCAAATGTTGTGTTGTGGGTCATAGTACCCTTCGTCACTCTAAAGGGGTTGTACTCTTAAGTGTAAATGATGATGCCTTAGCTCTGTCATATAAGTATGTGTAAAGCACAAGGGGTTTAGGGTATGAACATATTTAGATCTCATGAGGGAGTTTTATGGGGTTAAAAGGATATTCACTAAAAAGTAGAGTGAGACCTTTAATTGAGCATTTGAGTCAAAGTTTTGGGATTATCTTGGAAAACTTAATGTTGCTCACATATGGTGTTGAAGTTAAATAATCATTTAACTGCCACATGTTAATTGAGCGGATTAAAACTCTAACACTAGGTGTGATTGTTTTTATAAGCCTAACAATGTAGTTTAATTAATAATAACACTCAATTTTCAAAGTAAAAAATAACATTACAATAAAAACTATGACATCCACAATTTAATCATAATTCTATAGTCAATCTTTATTTCCCATTGTAAATAAAATTGAACTAAAAGCATTATGACATGATTAAAGTTTTGTAAAAAGATATAAATTATAATGAATTTATATAATAATTTAACAAGGATGTTATGTGATATGACATTTATTCAAAACACAAAAATATGTGTTTTAAATTTTTTTTAGGGTACTAGCGAAAATTTTTAAAAACACGTGAATATTCTTTTTTCAATGCAAAAATTAGTTTCTAGCAAAAGACAAACAATTAATATTGATGTGATTTAAACTTATATTTCTTAAATAAGATTATTTAAACTATTAACTTTATAAATATAATTAAATAAATTATAGCTTTACATTCTATAATCAAATCTAAATTTAAATGTTAATTATTAACTTTAATATTTTAATGCAAATATTTTAATTATGTTTATAAAATGTTAAAATATTGTTTCAATATCTTAGATTGATTAATTAAATTATTAGATATAATGAAAATCAGTATTTATTTTTGTCGTAAGCCAATTAACCTTCAAAATTTTATTTATATATTATCTATGTTGTGTTAGATATGACAATATAACTTAATGTTTTAAAATAATTTCTAAAACATAATTCTTTTCAAGATATTTAGTTGTGTAGAAGTTATATATTTTAAAACATATATATTTCCAAGCCCTAAAAACAGAGGGATCAATTTAGGGTTTTTGATGGTGGAGGGAGGAGGATGCAAGGCGCCGGGCGGCTGCCAGTGCCAGAAGGCGAGCGAGGTGAGTCCCGTAGCAAGCACAGTAGAAGCACGGGCAAGAATCTTCTACGCATCGGAGACAGGCACTTCAGAATCGCTCGCCAAGCAGCTGTGCACGAGAATCCTCAACAGTCACATTCCGGTGGAGCTAATCAATCCGAGTTCTTACGAGCCGGAAGATTTTCTTAAGGAGAGGACGGTAATCTTTGTTGTGTCGACTTGGGCAGATGGTGCTCCTCCAAAGAATGCAGCTTTCCTCGTTAATTGGCTTGCTGAAAGCTCTACGGACTTCAGAGTTGGGTCTAACGCGTTGCTGGGGTGTAAATTTGCTGTTTTTGGGGTTGGGAGCAGTGCTTATGGGTCGAGCTTCAATGCTGTTGGACGGGCTGTTGACAGGTGCGTGTGCGTGCGTGTGTAGAGAGCATTTTTGCCGTATGATTCAAGTAGTCCTATTATATATATATATATATATATATACACATGTGCATGTATGCATTAAAGGCATACAGATACATTATACAAGTTTGCTAGCCACAACTAATTCATTGTATAGCTAAAACAAGAATAGTATAGAAACTAGAAACGAAGTGAGCTGTTGGTAGTATATTTATTATAATAACATCAGTTTACTACTTAATATCTACGGATCATAGATAATGGATTACAAATATTACTGAGCACATGTATAATAACTTCTACGTATATACTGTTTGCATACAGTTTTCTTTTCTGGTGAATATTTTCTCATGATCCTGCCTCTTCAGAACATATTATGAACTTATACGATTAATAATCCCTCCCTCCCTGTCTCTCTCTACACACTCACGCACACACACACACATATTCATACAAACATCTGAAAAAACAGTTCAAGGATTTTACTTGTGCATAACAGATGCATATGAGATTGAGAGTACTGTTGTATATAATCATACAGTTAGACTTGGGTAGTCTCTGTACACACTGTAAATCTTTCATTTATGCAGATACATGACAGATTTGGGAGCTTCTAGGATTCTGGAAAGTGGGCAAGGTGACGTTGACGAGGGTAACTTGGAAAAACTTTTGATAATTGGTGTACGAAGCTTGTACAGGAACTTTCTGGCGAAGTGGAAACACTAATAGAGAAAAAACTGATAGAGAGTGACGAGGAGGACGAGGAAGAAGAAGAGTTTGAGGATAGCAGAGAGGAGTTTGACTTAGAAGATCTCGCTGGAAAGTATCCCAAGAATATGCCCGTGAAGGCTGTGGATGATGCTAAGGAGATGGTCACACCTATTATCAGATCAAGTCTAGAGAAACAGGCAAATCTCTCTCTCCTCTCTCTCTCTCTCATATGCTGTTATGCTACGTATTATGTAGGTGTGTATTTAGGAAGCATGATATTATATGTAAGTTTATGTTGAGACATGTATAGATTTTGTACTATTTAAGAATGCTCAGTCTGATTCGGATATGTACTCATGACGTGGGGTATGATAATATAATCGTGTTATATGTACAGATGGATGTATTTATATATATAGAATACATATAAGGATATATAAATATTTATATTCTTATATCTGTAGTTAATCTTCTCATTCATGGCAGGGGTATAAGATAATTGGTTCACACAGCGGTGTGAAACTATGCAGATGGACAAAGTCTCAACTCCGAGGTCGTGGTGGTTGTTATAAGCATACCTTCTACGGTATTGAGAGTCACAGGTATCTTTTCCGTGGCATATTCATATGCATACATATATATTATATACACACACGTTCACGCAAACAACTACATATTTCCTTATGATGATTGCATAGTGTTTTTTCAGGTGCATGGAGGCAACACCAAGCCTTGCGTGTGCAAATAAATGTGTCTTTTGTTGGAGGCATCACACTAATCCTGTTGGTAAATCTTGGAAGTGGAAAATGGATGATCCATTAGATATAGTAAACACTGCTTTGGATCATCACAAGAAGATGATAAAGCAAATGAAAGGCGTCCCTGGTCAGTATTCAATTAGTTACGTGAAGTTTATATTATCAAATGTAACTATGGTATAGTTAAGTTATATATGGTTAAACCATATTATAGATGCTTATATGTATGTCTACCATATATGTCAGGGGTGAAAGAAGAGCGTTTGGAAGAAGGTTTAATGCCAAGGCACTGTGCACTTTCACTTGTGGGTGAGCCAATTATGTATCCCGAGATCAACACACTCGTGAATGAGCTTCACAAAAGGCATATTTCAACCTTTCTAGTAACAAACGCTCAGTTTCCCGATAAAATTGCTGCTTTAGCACCCATCACACAGGTTAATATATATAATAATATATGTATACTATATATATGTTCTATAATACTATATAATAGTCATGATATAATTGAATAACATCACAGATTAACTATAGTATTAATTTGATTTTTGCAGTTATATGTGAGCGTCGATGCAGCAACAAAGGAAAGGCTTAAGGCTATTGATAGACCACTTTTCCAAGACTTCTGGGAACGCTTCATTGTAAGCATGCGTGTTTTATGTGTTTGTATATTCCTATAGATGAGATACGTATATACAAAACACACACACACACACACACACACACACACACATGTAGATAGATAGATAGATAGATAGATAGAGAGAGAGAGAGAGAGAGAGAGAGAGAGAGAGAGAGAGATGATACAACTCATGCATGTCTCTCTTGTGTACTTATGTGTATGTACTTTGGTAGGATTCTTTGAAAGCTCTACTTGAGAAGAAGCAAAGGACTGTATACAGGTTAACTCTGGTTAAAGGATGGAACACCCTGGAGATCAAAGGTTATGCTCAACTGTTGCACTTAGGCAAACCGGACTTCATCGAAATCAAAGGGGTTACTTATTGTGGCTCGTAAGTAGTTAATACACAAACTTGTGTGTGTGTGTGTGTGTGTGAGAGAGAGAGAGAGAGAGAGAGGCTTATGTAAATTTATGTAAAATCGCACATATATGAAGAGTGTGTTTTAGATCGAAGACATCTACGCTTACAATGGAGAATGTACCATGGCACGAGGATGTGAAGGAGTTTGGCGAAGCACTGTGTGAAGAAACAAATGGGGAATACGAGCTTGCTTGTGAACACGCACATTCTTGCTGTATTCTTCTTGCTCGAGCTTCTAAGTTCAAGGTTAATGGCCAGTGGTACACCTGGATCGACTACGACAAATTTCACAAACTTGTAAGTAAATGTAATTATGTACTAGAGAGAGAGAGAGAGTGAGAGAGATTGTAAGTATACTTGTTTATAATAATAGTAATATAAGAGATATGGACACAATATTTTACTTAATATTAATTAATTTAAGTATACTTGTTTATAACAATAGTAATATAAGATATATGGACACAATATTTGCTTAATATTAAATAAGTAAAATAATTTCTTATAATAAGTATATCTGTTGTAATAAGTGTATAATAACTAATTGGTTTGTTTATTCAGGCGACAAGTGGGGTGCCATATAGTAGTGAAGATTATATGGCAGCTACTCCAAGCTGGGCAGTTTATGGTTCAAATGAAGGGGGGTTCGATCCTCAGGAAACCAGGGTTAAGAAAGAAAGAAGGCATGCTTCTGGTGGGTGTGGTTAAATATATTCTGTAGTTTACAATTTTGCATATTAAGTGAAACTTATTTATAGTTTGGAAAAGGATATTTATTTTATGATTGAGTTTATATTTAAACTCAATAATTGTATAATATATATTTTCTCAATATTGAATATTATGAGATAATTATATTGTTCTAACTTTATAAATGTGTTGAGATAGTAACTATGTTTTATTTGAGGGTTCTTCAAGTTATTATTAATTGTTTTTAATTTTCTCTTTTATTTGGTATTTATTTAAATAACGTTATAAACTTAATATACTATTTATTTAGCTTGCGCCGAAGAATACGGTGGCACAGACGAGGTATTTCTTCTGGCAATGTAGTATCTTTGTTTGTCTCATGCACTGTTTACTGTCTTATTGGCATGTTGAGAGTTTCTTACCGAAAATGAGCATTTCTCGTTTATAATGAATCGTCTAATTAACCTCCTCATTTTTCTCCTTACATTTTCGCAGTTCCCAGAACATGGTTTCTCCACAACAACAAGTCCACAAGACAGTAAGTACATACAGTTGTGTGTGTGTGTGTGTGTGTGTGAGAGAGAGAGAGAGAGAGAGACACAGAGGGAGGGGGAGAGAGACAGAGGGAGGGAGAGAGAACTTTGAAAAGAAATTAAAAGACTACAGTGTTTTATAAATGCTTTAAAAAATTAAAGTCAGTTGTTTCAGGAGAGTATACCTTTCTTAACAATATTATTAACTTATAAGATTAGCTTTATATTATAAATCTATGTTGTAATACATAAAGTTATAATTTAAAAATTATATATTCTTTCAATTTGCAGCTGCAGCACTTCAAGCCTTTCAGAGGGGTATCCAGGACCCGTTTTCGAATCTTCAGAATTGGAAAGGCAGTGAACCTTGTGCAGATCAATGGTTGGGAATTGTCTGTGCTACAGATGCCGTCGGATTATATTACGTAATTGAGATGTAAGCTATATATTTGTGTGCTCGTGTGTATATATACATTCACATGTATGTATGTATGTATATATCTAGTTCTGACTATATATATCTGGAAGGCATTTACAGTCGTTGAACTTGTCGGGAACGCTTGCTCCTGAGCTTGAATCCATGACCAACTTGAAGATATTGTATTCTCTCTCTCTCTCTCTCTCACACACACACACACACACACGATTAAAGTACTAATTGCGTTTTGAAGGAACCTCATGTGGAACTCATTAAGTGGAAGCATACCTAAATCACTTGGAAATTTGCAATCACTAGAGCTTTTGTAAGTAAAACAAATTGTATATTATTCATGTATTTAGTAAAAATAGTTATATTATATATATTCAGGCTTTTAAATGGGAATCAATTTACTGGAATATTACCACCTGAGCTTGGGAATATAAAGAGTTTAATCCGTCTCCAAGTTGATGGAAACCAATTAACAGGAAGTATACCGTCGAGCTTAGGAAACTTAACGAATATTAAGCATTTGTAAGTTGTTTGTTTGCATTATAAATATGCGCTATGATATGTATACTAAATGTACCGTATGTATATTACCAACAGGTATATTATACGTATACGTACGTATTTTAATTATACAGATACTAATATTTCATGCTACAGACATATGAGTAACAACAATTTTAACGGCAGTATTCCGGAAGGTCTTGGAAAGTTACAAGCGGTGCACTTGTGAGTGTATATATGTATTAAATATCTGTATTATATTGAACTAATTATTTATCTGCCTTCTGTTTAGGTTGCTAGACAATAATCAGCTTACTGGAAAGCTACCTGAAGATGTAGCAAATATGCAAGCTCTTGAAATACTGTAGTATTTTAATTTTTAATATTTAATATTTAATTTTTAATAATATTATAATTAATATCTTTTATTACAGGCAACTTGATAATAATATGTTCCGCCTTCAGGAAATTCCCAGCTCATACACCTCATCTCTTGTCCAACTGATTAAACTGTGAGCTTAATTATTAAATTATCTTTTTATTTTCAAAAGTAAAATCTAATTAAATTTTAAAGAAATATATTGTGTAAGTATAGTAAGGGAAATATTAACATTGCAATTCCTTTTATCTTATCGTAAAACTATTATTTAATGTTAACATTCATGTTAAGTATAATTAAGTTATTAGCTAATTATTATACAGGAGCCTGAGGAACTGCAGCCTAGGAGGCCAAATACAAGATTTAAGTGCACTTACCAAGCTGCAGTATTTGTGAGTAAACTGTTATGTGTGTGTGTGTGTTGTGTGCGTGTGCGTGTGTGTGTGTGTGTGTGTGTGATACTAATGCGTAAACAGGGACATGAGCGGAAATAACTTCGATGCCAAACTTCCCAACATAAGTTCAAACGACATAATGACAATGTATGCGATTGTAGTTTTTTAGATAATTTTATTATCATTATTATTATTTAATTTTGGTTATTTATTTATTTTTGCAGTGAATTGTCAAATAACAGTTTCGCTGGGAACATTACGGAGGCCATTTTGAGCAGCAACATTTCAGGTGTTCTTCAGCGCCCACAAATGGAACTACTGTAAGATATATATTACATATACAATATAATAACAATAGAAAATTTGTGATATTATTGTTCGCAAGAATTATTGTAATGTTTGAAATATGATATATAATTTTATAAAACTTTGGTTTAACAGTAATAGGTAATAAACTATGATGTCTAACTTAGCTAAAACAGGTCTTTAGAAAATATAAAATTAAATGGTTCTCTAGCACCACTCTTGGATTTACTGAAGGAACACAACTCAGAAAGACATTTAATTATGTGAGTTAAAACATTAAATTCTTTTCTTTTTAATCTAAATATATATTATTTCGCTAGAAATCTTCAAGACAATCTCCTGGAGCTACCTAAAAGCAATATTGCTTTTCCAAAGACACTCCATATCTGGTAAGTGCTCTGCTCTATATGCATATATATACACACGACACACGTATGTATGCATGTGTTCTGTCTATTATATAGACGTTCGTATCTCAGATATATATGTATTTACATTTACATATAGTCAACTACAAATACACACACGCACGCACGCTTGCAGGTTGAATGGAAATAAAGAAATCTGTAATGAAAGATATGACCAAGAATATTGCAAACGAGAGAGCACTGAGAATATACCTGATAACAGTTTCAGAGACGGGAGCGAAATTAAATACTGTGACCCAGGTATGTAGTGTGCGTATGTTGCATGTTTATTTATAATTCATGTGTGTGTGTACGTGTACCATATATATACATAAGTATTTAGGTACATGCAATCCTGGAATCGACGAGATAATTCCAGGATTGGAGGAATCAAAGCGCAAATGCAGGTGTGCTTCTCCAGTGAAAGCAAGACTACATCTGAAGGTATTAGATACATCTCTCTCTCTCTCTCTCTCACACACACACACACACACACGTTAATTCATATTCTTGTTGTAGAGTCCAAGTTTTAAGATGTTTGAACCACACAGAAGAGCTTATGAAAATTATATAATAGAGGCCTTAAATGTAAACTGGGTCTCAGTCTCCTCCAGTCAATGGTTAGCTGGAAGACTTTACATTGACACGAACATATTCCCTCCTTCCTTGACTGACGCTAGCGAAGACCGCAGGTTATATGTCTATATATACACGATCCGCTGACCAATGAAGATTACAGGTTTAACCAGTCAGAGGTGAAGAGAATATTCTTTACATTGTCTCGGCTGGAGATCGCTGGTAATCCTGTTTTTGGACCCCTGGAGCTGGTTAAGTTTGATCCTCCCCACGGAATGAATTACAAAGGTTTGTACACATCTCTCTCTCTCTCTCTCTCTCACACACACACACACACACACACAATCATTCATACACGATCGTGTGTATAGCTAACTCATTGATTTTTTAGATCTATTCTCTTCCTCAAAACAAAAGCGCAAAAGCATTGCGTTCATGTTCACTGTGGGCTTATGCATGGGAGTTTTGATCCTCATCTCAATTGTTGCAGTCGTATTTTTCTTCAGCAGAAGGAAAATGGGCCAAAGTAATCTCCCTCCCTCCCTCCCTCTCTATATATATCTATATCTATATCTATCTATATATATATATATATATGTGTGTGTGTGTGTGTGTGTGTGTGTGTGTATTTGTATTTATGTATGTATATATATAGAAGCTTCATCAAGGAAGACAAGTATGCAAATACCCATAGAACTAGAAGGAATCAAGTGCTTCACGTGGGAGGAGATGGCCAAGGCAACAGATTCATTTAACGACTCAAACCAAGTTGGTCGAGGTGGGTACGGAACAGTATACAGAGGTATCCTAGAAGATGGTACGGTAGTGGCTATTAAACGTGCTGAAGAGAACTCTTATAATTATAATGGAACTGATGAGTTTTACACGGAATTACAACTCTTGTCAAGGGTTCATCACAGGAACCTTGTCACACTCCTTGGCTACTGTTTAGAAGAGAACGAACAGGTACATATGTGTGCATATGCATGTGTTTGTGTACATATGTGTGTATATGAGTGGGATGTTGTGTGTGTGTGTGTTAGCATCCCAAACTATACATTGACTTGCAAATATGTCGAATACATGCATTATAACGTATACATGCACGCATGTATATACACATACTTTTCGACAGATCCTCGTGTACGAATACATGGCTGGCGGAACACTGCGTAATTTTTTATCTCGTAAGTTACACAGCTTTTGTGTGTGTCTATATATATATATATATATATATATATAGAGAGAGAGAGAGAGAGGAGAGAGAGGAGAGAGAGGAGAGAGAGAGAGAGAGAGATTAATATTTTAAACACTTTACAGCACTTGCAAAAGGACCTTTGAATATACAATTGCGTCTGCTGATAGCACTTGGAGCTGCAAAGGCATAATGTATCTTCATACGGAAGCGAATCCTCCCATTTTTCACCGTGATATCAAAGCTACGAACATTCTGCTGGATGAAAAATGCACACCAAAGGTGGCAGATTTTGGTCTGTCCAGGCTTGCTCACAATGGTACATCTGGCCACGTTTCTACTGTTGTCAAAGGCACTCCGGTACGTGTGTGTGTGTGTGTAGATAAACATCTGAGATAATACACATGGATACCTACGTCTACTCGTCCCGATGCCATAAATATACAGTACTCTCTCTCTCTCTCTCTCTCTCTCTCTCTCTCTCTATATATATATATATACAGGAGATAGCATTATAGTCACACCAGAGCATATTCTGTGTATACCGCATAAATACTGTATAGAATGTTCTGTGTGTGTGTGTGTGTGTTTTATATGTTGACACATACAATCTTTGTATAGGGATACTTGGATCCAGAGTACTTTTTGACACACAAGCTGACCGATAAGAGTGATGTGTACAGCTTTGGTGTGGTATTGCTTGAGCTCCTAACTGGCCTGCATCCCATCTCTCAAGGGAAGAACATTGTCCGTGAGGTATACACGCGTATGAATAGTGTATATATAAACAAAATGATGTGTATACAAGTATTTAGTTATTTAAATGATAAATAATATATATTTTAGGTGAGATCTGCATACGATACAGGAATGATTCTACACATAGTGGATCCACGAATGGGACCAGTTGCAGTGGAAATAATTGAACCATTTTAAACCTTGCATTATCTTGTTCACATGATGACCCCAGTTTACGACCTTCCATGTCTCAAGTTGTAAAGGATTTAGATACACTCTGTGATGCAGTTTCCAGAGGTACATTATACACTATCAACTGTATATAACATATAAATATATATTAATATTTTATGTATATAAATATATACGTATACGGATATATTACCTACATACTGTTATGTGTATAACGTGCCTACTCATAAACTGTATTTGTATTATATATTTGTATATGCAGGTGAAGTGCACGAAGAGCAACGTAAGAGTGTTTCTATTAGAAGGTTGGGTTCCAGTTCAAGGTATTCTCTGTCTTCGGACAGGATCCTTATAGAAGCCGACCATGAATCTTCACAATCTATAAGCGGTGTGATAGTTCTTCCTAGGTAATAATAACGAAATATTCTCTCTAATTGCGCGTGCGTGTGTGTGGGTGCGTGCGTTTACATATGTAGAAATGCATGAGAGAGAGAGAGAGAGAGATGAAAAAATAGTGGCGTTATTAGAGATTTAAACTAGCTACCTACACACTTTAAAGCTTAAATAATATTTTATATTCTTTAAAATATAATACATTTCCATATATATGTGTGTGTGTGTGTGTGTGTGTGTGTGTGTGTGTTGGTGTGATATACAAGCAAGAATCATTATTATTATAATTATGTCCTTAACGAGAAGGTTTAACGTCTAAGCTTTAAATTTGAAAGGTTTGCTTCAGGAAATGTATAGATTTGATTTTGAAAATATCATTGTTTTATGCATACTTTGTTATACAAACAAGCATTTATGAATCAAGTATATATAACTAAGACTTAATACTGTAATGAATGTAGAACATTATACATATACACATTACACAAATACCTGTGTATATGTGTGTGTGTAGTGAATGTTTATATACTATAATGGTGAAAAACTATTTTTATTATAATATAATAACTTATGTATACTATTACATAATAACAAATTAAAAATTATTGGTTATACCAAAATGTTAGTTATCTTCATTACATATTGTTGTCATTGGTACACTCAATTAACAATTGGTTTTTAAATTTTTATTCTGTGGTAATGGGTTCTTATTCATATTTTGACAGGTTAAATTATATCTTAAATAATTACAATATTAAATATGTGTCAAAAGTCTTATTGCACCCAACCATGCAACTTGCTACTAGATGCCGCAATTAGTAAAATAGTATTTCATATATTTATTATAAAATATATTATAAAAGAATGCACGTTGTTGTCATACATTGAATTACTTGTATGATACTATTTCCTAAGAGATACGCACATGTATATGTACCATTAAACATACGTGTGTGAATATAAATATATGTATATATTTTATAATAAATCTATCATGGTTTGTAATAACATACTGAGTAGTTTAACTATGCGTTGAAAACGTGATTATATATATATATATATATATATAGTTGGGTGATATGAATGTTTCTAGATAGATACCTTGTGTGATTTGTGATCCAACGTTGTAGATATATTTAACAAGATAATATAATATATACTCATACGTATAGTATGAACAAGATAATTTATACTAGAGCATTTTAGTTAAATTACGAAAATATTAGTTCATATATATATAATATATATATTATAAAAGAATGCATGTTGTGTCATACATTGAATTATTTTATGATACGGTTTCAAAAATGTAAGTTAGAAGCTAGTGTATTAATTAATTGGGCATTAGTAAATATAATAAATAATTATTCTAAACAAATGCTGTAAAATGTTTTAATACCTACACACACACATGCATACATACATATATGTGTGTGTGTTGTGTATAATTGGTTGTGTTTTAAACTGAATATTATCAATTACAAACTTATTAAAGATTTCTAAAAACTGAAGTTTTAAATAGAAGTTTGCAAGCGTAAATATATAAATTTAAATCTTTAAGGTTAAATAAAAATAAATTCTTTATTGTATAGAAATGTTCCTTTGTTAATAGTTGTAATTTAAAACTAAAATAAACAATTATCATAAAACATTAAAGATATTCCTATGGTAAATATAGAATAATATTTAATGACATGGGGACTTTCTATGTTTAAAATATAACATATTTAATAATATTAATTTTTTTACGATAAAATTATACATAATGCTGATACATATCTAACACATTTTAGTTTTATAAAGAATTTATATTATATTATATTATGAAAATAATTTTTAATTTTCTTTAAAAAAATATTTAAAAACAAAAGAAGTTATAACAAACTCAATAAAACAATTTTTGTTAAGTATAGCTTTATTAATAGGGTTTATTTATTAATTTAATATAATTTATTCATTGTTATATATACTACTGTATCTTTTAAAAATTTGAATTTGAATTAAATTTAACTATAGTTGCAGTGACCTAGTACATCATTTCTTTACCTAAACTCCACTCAAGCAATTTATTTAATGTTTTTTTATTGGTTTTTATTATTTTTTAGTTTTAATTTATTCATTTTAAACTTTTAAAAAGTTTTAAATCTATATTTATTTAATAATACTTGAGTGTAAGAAATCTATCTCTTAGCTCTCTCTCTCTCTCTCTCACACACACACACACACACACTTATGCCATTTGTTTTAGTATTACTGCGTGTGAGTGTGTTAATTATATAATGTACAATAAATACTAAATATATTTATTAAATTATTTGAACATGGTTATTATAAACTTAAATCTTCGTTTTTTACGGGACATGTACCTCGTCAGTGTTTATATACTACAATGGTTAAAAAAATTATTATTATATATTATAATAAGTTAGGTATACTATTTTATAATAATAAATTAAGATTAAATCCTATACCAAAATGTTAGTTACTGGATAATATTAACAATTGTTTTCTTCATTACATATTGTTGTTCCCAAAAACACACCGCAAACTAAGCTGACCTTTGATACATTCAAAAATGTTATTCTATGCTAATGGTTTTTTTTATTTTAACTTGCCTGAAAGGAATTATATATAGATTAATTATTTAAATATTAAATATATGTCAAAAGTCCTATTCTGGCACATAAATAACCATGCAACTTGCAACTAGATTCACAAGGTCAGATGTGAGAGGCTGCAATATCTACAGTGCCATCATACGCGGTGTGTGTGTGTGTTGCGTGTGCGCGTGCTAGTTGCTTCATAGATATATATCTTACTATTGAGTGTGACAAATTCTCGCATTATATCCAAGAACAAGTTTTAGTTGCGACACTAGAAACATACATCGATGGATACGATTTGTCAGATTAACTGGAAGAACATGAGAAATTTTGCAGTAGAGAACGATAAGCTTGTTGTTCTCAAAGCTACTTCTGATCCCTCACAGGTGTGTGTATGTGTGTGTCTGTGTGTGTGTGTGAGAGAGAGAGAGAGAGAATTTTGCACTCATATGTATAGATCTATTGATAATAAATGTTACTGCAGTTGTGGATCAAAAGAGTGATTTATCAGAACGATGCTGAGGATGCATTTGTACTGGTTAATATGTCAACACAGCAAGTGTTAAGTGTCAAAGATGGAGAGGTATGTATCAGATAAACCATTCTATTTATTTATCTGTGAATATATACTTCTTTTCTTTTTTTTTCAGCTTGTATTAATGCAGTATGATCCTTCTAAAGTGGACAAATCGATACTATGGACAGTGAAGAGAAAAAATTCTACGGGGCATTGATATAAATGAGGAGGAAGTCCATATATACTTTACAAAGAAAAAATTGAAAGCAATTCTTTGAAATTACATACACACAGTTCTTCATCACAAACACACACACACATATATATAAGCTCTAATGCCCTCTTATAATAATTTCATTGTATGCACTCATGTAGAGAGATCCAAGGTTCTTATACAGCGAAGTCACACTGCGTGTGTGTGCCTGCTCATGTGTGTGTGTGTGTGTGTGTGTGAGAGAGAGAGAGAGAGAGAGAGAGAGAGAGAGAGAGTTCTTTTGCAAATTGAACATGAAAAAAGCTGAGAACTTCGGTGTCGACCAGCTGCATTTTTGTTGCTATGTGGTATTATATTCGTATTAACTAGTGATTATTTTAAAACAATTATAATTTTTTATACTAAATTTTATATGCATGAAAACGTGGTGATATATATATATGAACGTTCTAGATAGACAGCATTATTATATATTAACAAGATTTAATATTTAATTTAGAATGTGATTAAGCATATTAATCAATGTGTTTACGTGTTCCGTAGGATCGTACACGTTTAAAAGATAATATAATATATAATTAAATTTAACAATGTTACAACTTACATGTAGGAAATAGTATCATAAAATAATTCAATGTATTACAATAGCGTGCATACTTTTATAATACTATATTATACATATGAGATGCAGCTAGTGTGTAAGTGGGCATAATATTTAAATAGATATTTATAAATAAATGTTGTTAAATGTCAGGATTTTCAAATAGCTATTTAATATTGCAATTTATTAAAAAAAATTATTAAATTTTTAAATATCTTATAATTTCAATATTTAAAATGCATAAAGTTTGAAATTAAAGTTGTCAATTCTCCATTGTTATAAAAATGTAGCTTTGTCAATATCTATATACCATAGTGATAATTATAAAAATTTGAATTTGAATTCAAATTTTAAATTTAAATTGTTTATGTATTGCAGTGGCCCCTTCAAAAATGGTGCACATGTATGCATGGCATGAATACATCAATTCTCTACCTACACTCCATCTGTGGGAGGCGTACAAAACGATGAATAGCATACACTTAAGCAACAGTCTTTTTTTTAATACATTTAAATCTTTTTTATTTTTTTAATTTTGTTTTATTCTCTTGTAAGAGATTTCTTTTTAGTTTAAACTTTTTAAATAGTTTTAAAACTATATATTACATACTTTAATATCTGTTTAACATTACTTAAGTGTCACAAGATCAAATCAGATATGAGAAGCCGTGAACAATTCATAAGACAGCTAATTGGCACACAATACGAGTGTATAGTGTGTAAAGATATACAGATCCTTACATATTCTCTAAGAACAAGTCTTATTTATGTACATGGATACAATTTGTCAGATTAACTGGAAAAATATGTCAAATTTTGCAGTGGAGAACGGCAAGATTGTGGTTCTCAAATCTTCTTCTCATCCCTCACAGGTGCAGTTCACTGCTGAATTGAGAGAGAGAGAGAGAGAGAGAGAGAGAGAGAGAGAGAGAGAGAGAGAGATGTTTGAATAATGTAGAAATCAATTACAGATATGTTACTGCAGATGTGGATTAAGAGAGTGGTTTATGAAGACAATGTTGGAGCTGCATTTATACTCATCAATTTCTTAACAAAGCAAGTATTAAGTGTCCAAGATGGAGTGGTAATTATTAGATTTATAATTATAGCAATTCGTTTATTAACTTCATATAATTTTCTTTTTTGCAGCTTGCGTTACTGGAGTATAATCCTTCTAAGGTAGACAAATCAATACTATGGACATTCAAGCAGAATAAGTGATAATACATATTTAAAATCAAGTCACAGTACGCCTTGTGTGTGTGTGTGTGTGTGTGAGAGAGAGAGAGAGAGAGAGAGAGATTTTGTTGCAAACTGATGACATTGAAAAAGACAGCATAACTTAACGCGATGGAGCAACTTGTTGTGATTTTTTTTTTAATAAAATATTGATTAATTGTTTTAAATAATTTATAATTACGCGTCACTCACCAATACACGACTTAGACATGGCAATACATCTTTTATATATATTAAATTTTAAATTAATTTAAAATTCGTATAGTAACAAGACCCTACAAGATATACAAATATTCGTAAATATGGACTTGATAGTGCTTTTATATTTAAATCGACATATAAATATATCTAAGAGAAGTACATGGTACATTGAATGATTTTTATAATGCAATACTCTCGTGACATTATTAAATTAATTATATATGCTTAATTATTTTTTAATATAAAAATTGTATTATAAAAAAAAACAATAAGTGATAACATATATTCAAAATGAAGTTACAATACGTGTTGTGTGTGTGTGTGAGAGAGAGAGAGATTTAATTGCAAACTGGTGACATTGGTGTGGTTTTTTTAAAATATTATTTAGTAAATTTGACTTTGATTATATACGTTTAAATTTAAAATTAATTAAAAATTCGTATGGTACTAATAAGATAATAATAAGAAAATATAGACTTAATAGTGCTTTTATATTAAAATTAACATATAAATATACATTGAATGATTTTATAATGCAATCCTCTCATAACAGTATTAAACTTAATTATGTGAATATTAATGCTTAATTATTTATTAATATAAAAGAAAAAAAGAAAACAATTGCAGTTGCTCCATCACATCTCATACTATTCACATGTAAAGATGCTTAGCTTTGTATTTTTGTTAATCATGTTGGTGAGGTTTGGCAGGATACGGAAAATATTATTGAAAACTGTATTATAACATAAAGACAAGCAATTTACATATATATAATCCAGTGCATCTTCCACTGTCTTACAAGCTATACACACACGCACGCGCACGCACACGCACACGCACACGCAGATATCATAAATTTACATATATTAATCTATTTATTGATTCTCACATTATTACAACTCACACACATACACGCGCTTAAAGTAGTCCTGAAAGTATACAATTTATATATATATAGCATATATACACTTTGTATGTTCCTTAATATATGTACTCAAATAAATATAGATAAATAAATCTTTGAGTCATATATAATAATATGAAAGTGTATACATAAACATTATTAAATTTATTTATTTAAAATTATATTACTTTCAAGCATTGTAAATAAAAATAAATATTGTTATTCATTTATTATAAATATTCTATCTATAAAGACATTTTATATGTACATTTGGAATATATACTTAGATAGATATATTATTGATGCAATTACATAACTATAACGTAAATAAATATTTATTAAGATCTATTATGAATCTGAATAAACATAACTAATATACACATACTAAAACTTAGGAGTATATAGATTTGATTATACATAAACACAGGCAACAAATTGATTAATCTAAATAATTAAGCATCTAATGTAACCTGGTCATCTCCTCCACTCGCTTGCAAAGCTCCTCAACGGAGACAGCCATGGCAGCAGACACCTCATCCATCTTGCTACGTGTCAGATCCAGGAAAGATTCGATCAGGTCACCGTCCAAGAAATTCTTGGCATCTGCGCTCTTCCTCTCGTTGCTAAACGACCTCCACTGCTCGTGGCTTAGCCCTCCAACCCCCTGTTTAATTATGAATGTTAATTGCTCCCCTCTAATAGCTATATAAGACTATCATAATAGTAAGAATGATAAAATACACACACACACACATGAAGTAATACACGTATAATAACACATATGTCTATGTTGCATCTATAACTACGAGTGAGATCTATACACACTGAAATATATGCACACTAGAAGCAACTTACATATATTGCAACATATATATGTATACGTATATATGTATGTACAAATAAATATCATAATAAGAATGAAGTACTATTTGACATCGTGTTAAAACATATCCTCGATCTAAGAGTGTGTCTGAGAGAGCATACAGTTTAGAGTTATACACAATACACACAAGAGTATAGTGGAAAGAGTATATCGATATCTATATAATACAACGATATATATATGTTCAATACTCTCTCTCTCTCTCTCTCAAGTGTCAGTTAGTCTCTCTCAACAATTATACGAAGACAACATCTAAAGTACGAATACTGAGTAAAACACACAAAACGCACATATGTAGTAAAACCTTTGGTGTGTGTATATAAATATGGTTTTGAAGAGCAACATATATAATATATGTGTTTTACCTTGATAACTTTGACGAGGTTTTGCTGAAGCTTGTGGAGGAAATTGTACTGTTCATGGGGAGAGAGGCCACCACTCCAATAGCCCCGTTAACCGTTCCAAATATCACTGTTGGTATCTGACTTGAATCGCTGTCTGGTAAACGCATCACTAATGATCCATGTCTAAACCTGTAATTAAAACATCAATTAACTCACAATTTAAACAGACGTGTAACATGTAGTGTATAAAGCTATACGTTTACATAGGCATACAAATATCGTATTTTCAACTAAATTTAGTATACCAAAAGAAATAAAAGACACATTCATACACTAGATATAAGTATGTATAAACATATTGTATACTAATATTATGTCTTAATATTAGTCTCTCATTTATTGTAGCTGGTACAAGCTAATTAAACTAATGCCAAGATTGATACTGTATAAAGTGTACTTCTACCTTTATACATAGACATCAAAACGTGTTCATCTCTATATGTATGCTATTTATTCATACATGTACTGATGTATAAAATAAGTTATTAAACGCACATATACACTTACACTTACAACACACCTGTTAACGAATTCACCAAGATGGTACTCTCCAACGACCTCGAGACGGCCTCGTTCTTCATCCGTGGCAGCGTCACTGTTCTTTCTAACTGTGAACAGATTGAAACTGTTCTCTGCACCAAGATATATATCGTCGTCAAGTATCTCCACAGCAGTCATCCAATTAGCATTATAATCACGCGCACGCTCCTCTATTGCACCTTCTTCAGGCTGTAAATAATCATCTGAATGAGTATATATGTATATATGTATGTGTATGTACGTGTGATGTCTGCATGCAAAAGACATATTTGACGTGTATGTAAACCAGTATGTAATATGTATATTCTGCAGTATGTGATAAAATGTCTGTGCGAGCATATATATATGTATATATATAGACAAACAGACACATGAATAGTATGTATAAAGCGAGGATACATTGACATATATTTGCAAAAGACACATACATAAAGCACACTTGCATGTACACTATTGTAAAGCAGCAATATCATATTGAAGGATACATACATATTATGAACATGTACATTAGCCACATACACGGATATGCATAATGCACACAAATTACCTTGTAAAGAAGCAATGAAATGGACTTCATGAGATCACCAACAACGATAAAATCCCCACGAGATTGCACGTAAAGAGCCAATATATGACCATGATGACCACACTCGGACTGAAGTTCTCGTGTTCCATCACGTAGAGTCCACTTATATAGTTGAATCTTCTGA
>PUQB01000612.1:0-149038 GCA_003024785.1 Selaginella tamariscina | reverse complement strand
GAGCCTTTTTTAAGTCATATAATTATAAAACTGAATAGTTAAAAAAACATATGCTTAATACACAGTTAACCACTTTGATGGAAAAAATAAACTTTATTAGAAACCAAATTAACATTTAATCACATATAAAGTTATATATCTTTTCGTCAAGAGTCTTCAAAAAAACATTAAAAAATCCAAAATTCACTTTTGACTTGTTGTATTTTACAATATTTCAAAACGATTTAAACAAAACTATTCAAATCACATCCTATTATCAAAATCACTAAACTGCTACTATCGTACTATGGCTCTCCAATTCTTTTCTATTTCATCATACTATGGCTCTCCAATTCTCTTGTATGAAATAGGTAGTTTCAACACCTGTGTTTGTATTTCTATATATATCCACTGTTTCTTGGGCTCCAGAATGCCATGAACTGCCTCCTTTTGGTCCTCATATAATCTTTGGTTTCTTTCACCCCCGACAGTTCTGCTTGCCCATCTATATACTATGATACTTAGATTGGTGATTTGCCCAGCTGCATGATATCCCTGAGTCTCTTTATATCTCCACATGAGCACTCTGAATATTTCCATGCGTCTAAGCACCCATTTTGTCTTCATAGGATTCTGATTCCTTAGCTGGAACACGATGTGTCTGCGCAAATATGGATATTCGAAAATATTCAACATAATTATAAATTTTTAACTCCCGACTGTATATAGGCTCCTCCAAGGAACGGGAGACATGAGGTTGCAACCTATGTCGTCCCTCCCCAAATCTAGTTGCAACAAATTATAAAGGAGGGCAAAATAATGAAATTTTTTCATCTGATGTTCTCATGACACGCTTCTCTAGCATGCTCATCTCTTTGTGTGTATCTGTTCCTTTCTACTCTATAGTCCATCCTCTTGTATCTTGGCATGAGAATATGAAATGCAGACAATCTACTGCGGCACCAGTAGGAGAAGAATACATGAGAAGAGTTGGAGTTCCACACTGAAGAACTTGGAACTCTGATTAGACTAGAGCCCACTTCCACACTGCTCGTCTATGTATGAGCATTGTACATAGTCTCCACCATTTGGACAACCTGATCAACAACAAGGATGTATATAATTATATCTGTCCTTCCATCTGGAGCATCTTCAAATCCATCTTTATTGCTGCTTGAAACTATGGCTCTCCATATATATGCTAGCTATTGCAGGTTACTGTACATGTGACATGCACTCATAGCTGATGATTTCACTAGGTGTGCACACGGTGGACCCTCTAGACATGTTACCTGGTTATACTCAATCTGGGTGTGTTTTATATGTATATGAATTATATATAATATTACGTACTTCCATACAAAATAGATTTAAATCTCCTGAATTGTTATGCAATATGATGATATAAAAGCTACAAACTTAAACTTATGAAATAAGTGCATAATATGTACATGTTCAACGTGTCGGTCTATATTACCTGCATTCTATAGTACACACACACACACATATATATATATTTATACAAAATGATTTACTACAAGGACTTAAATGAGAAATCATGGTATATATATATATATGCAATTCTGACAAAAAAAAACAATCTTATTTTAAAGGAAAGAAAGGCAACATGATGCTCCTATGCACAAGGTTTATCAACAAGCTTGCCACAAAGTCTGGATTTCCTGCAAATCTAAAGACAAAGAAATCAGATATATATTTACAACAATAGCTACGGAACTCGTACCTGTCCGCATCGAGTTTCTCCAGATGGAATGGGACCAGACAAATTATTGTTCACAACATTCCTGCAAACAGAAGTACATAACTTAGATTTGAATACTCTTTCTCTCTACAACTTACAGATCCACAAGGTTCTAAAGTGTGGCTAAAGCCGGTGGATCTGTCCAGAAAAATGTGTATTCTGCGGTAACCTGAAAATACGTTGTTAGTAAATACATATACATAACACTACTGGTACTTAAGCTGTTGCATGAACCCAAAGATTGTGGTATAGACCCATCAAAGGAGTTACGCCCCGATGAAGATAAGAAAGCTTAGAGAGTTTACTAACTCCAGTTGGAAAAGGGCCCTTGAAGTTTTATCATAAGCATCCAGGCTGACAAGTGAGGCAGAAGAGATATCCCTGGGAAATTCTGGACCAAAGCTGGAGTGTGACACATTTGGTAGCTTTGTGAAGATCTCCACAGGAAGAGGAGAGTTGGCAAAACTGTTGCCATCCAGAGAGATGTTTGTAGTTGCCCTAACGCGTCCCACGTGGTTGATAAGCTTGAGAGTGGATAGTTTCAGAGAGATCACCCTGAATTGGAGTTGCAGATGACTCCGAACCATCTGCAAGGGTCTGGGCCCGTTCTCACCCAGTTGCTCAACACACCGCTTGAATCCTCAAGTGAGGATCTCAACACAATTAGGGCTTCTGCATCTGGAGTATAACATGAATATAACCCCAGCAGGACGTGGAGAGTATCATGCCACACCAACAGCACAAGGATTGCCTTAGACATCATATGGAATAAGAGAGAAAAAGAAAAGGGAAATTCTGAAAATGAAAAAATATTGTTACACCTCCAGAATCCTGTATGTCAAGCCGTCACGCCACGCACTGGCAGCCAAACTTATCTATCTATTAATGGCGTATCAAATAGTCACGACTTCCAAATGCTTATTTATATATTTAACATGCATTTATATATATAAATACCCACTTTAACGATAAAGAATATGTCCTTGGCTCGGGGTGCGTGCGTGCGTCTGTGTGAGCGATACAACCTGCATTAACCTTATATTTCACTCTTTAATATATCCTTTTCTAATACAAACTCCCCTTTATTGAAGTTTACAAATGGAAAGTTGGCCTCTTTGAAGTATATGGCTACGACCGACAAACACCTAAAGATATAAAACAAGTTATATATGTTATTATGTATTATTTTATAATGTTTTTAGTTCTATTATTCTACATTATAAAGTGTATAAATAGATTGATATACATATTTATGAGTTTGTAGTAGTTAACACACAAACGCACACAACACACACACACACACACGTACCTTTTGCCATAAACAATTTCCAATCATGCTACCAACAATGATAAACCATAGATGTAGTCGAAAACTCAGTGGCATTTCAGGTGAAGGACTACCCCCATTTTGCTACATCAAATGTTACAAGTAATCTTAAATAAGAGTCCATTCCACTAATACAAAAGGAAAGCAGCTAGATGTAATAATAGTTTTCTAAAACCATGAAATAACATTTATATTTATAATTAATTGATTGATAATATAAGAAACTGAAAATGATATGATTTAATGATTATAAATACGTAATATAAATATTAAAACCTGGTGTAATTTCCAGACTGGTGAGTCAGTGCCACGCTTGTTGAACTGCTCACCTGCTACATGGTAAAAGAACTATATGGAAGAAGTAACAGTAAGGTAATTAGTAAAACCAATCCTGCATAAGATCCCTGAAATGATAAGAAGCTAGTAAACTACATATTTTTAGTAATTTGTGTATTAGATACATATATGTATTCAATTTATATATACACATATGTATTCATCATTTTATAGAGAAACTTGTGTAACCTTGTGTTAACATATATAAGAGAGAGAGAACCTTATAATATAACAAAATCTAACATACACACGCACACCCAAAGCGTGTGTATGTTATAAACTGGAAATACATAGTAAAAAACAGCACCGTGGCACTTAGCATCCACCAGCCTGCCTCATGTGAATAGCTATAAAAAAAAAAAACCTACATAATTAATTAGTTCACCAAATTTGTATGTGTATATATATATATTATATATATATATATTAATTAGTACACATGCCCAAACTCTTAAGTTTACACATATATGAACTTAATTATTTAATTAGTATTAATTTATATATTAGTCTTATCTTAAGAAGTTTATTTCTAAGTTGAATCTTTAACGCAATTGTTATTTTTAATTTGATTTTAATTCAGACCTTTAAATTAATTATTATCTTAATATTTTTAATCTTTTTAACTATTTTAGTGACCCTTAATTTAAAATTATTATTAATCTTAACTTAATAAATTTATTTTGAAATTAAACCCTAAACCCAATTGTTATAGTGAATTTATTTTTAAATTCATTTGTTATTTTTAATATTTATCCCTAAACACTTATGTCATGTATAATCAGAATGACCCATGCCTGATTCAATAGTCAATAGTGTCGTGTGAGATTTAGAATGTTATTGGTGAGTTTAATTATTTAATACTATTTATTTAATTATTATTTTGAACTCAATGAGTTTATGTGTAGAGCAGCACATAGCAGGTCAACGACCCAATTCAACTGGAAAAACAACAAAATTAACATATATTTAATATGTTACGACTGTTACGACTATTAACCATTGTTACGACTATTAACTTAGACTTTTAACTTAATTATTATTTTCAACCAGGTGAGTTATCTCTAATTAAATCAATTAAATTTAAGATAAATATTAAATCATATTTAATATGGCCGTTGATGAGGTGTCGATATACGGACATACACATACGTACACACAACTTATGCTGCAGGCCATTTGACGTAGTCTTCGTTACTTGCCATTAGAGAAACTGCCCCAATAAGAAAACATAAGTTGATAATCCATACTCCTAACACAGATGCCAAGTTCTCAGGTCCCAACAAACTTGAAGTTGGCCGATGCTAAAAATAATTATAAACCGGATAAACTTAGAGTCATTGCATATCCCAACGTGAGAACAGCAACACATCAATAAAGAAATTCATTTGACAAGGAATGATCCCACATATGGTTGTATATAAACATGCATAGTTTATTGAATGTCATATTATACATAGATGTAATATTAACTGTATTAATAAGATACGAGTGTCTTTACTTCAAATATATAGATATAGAACCTTGAGAGAGAGAGAGATGCATATATATACCTACGGAACAAGTGTGTGCGTCTGCGCGTGCGGGCGCGCGTGCGTGAGTGTAATATATACCAGTAAGGACATAGCTTAAGGATGAAAAACATAAGTCCGTAAATGATTAGAAACTTGTAGCACGCAAACGAGGTGTGTAGAGCGGCAAGCAGGTCAACAACCGAATCCAACTGGAAAACAATAAGATTAACATATATCTAATATCTTATTATACAGTGTGTGTGTGTCTCTATATGTGGCATGTGTGTATATGTATGTAATCGATCTATTAGTAAAATGAAGTCGAAAGAGAAAGGGAAAAGGAGCAGCTGGAAAATAAATAGTTTAATATTTAGAAATATAACTTAAAAAGTCATGTAATCGTAGTATCTTTCCAACTCATATACATGTGTCCATGTGTTTGTAGCCACGGACATAAACACGCTATATATATATATATATATTATATAGCATGTATTATCATTTATAAATGGTGTAAATTATGTATACCCCAATAGTGTTGTGTGTTTTGTCACATAAAGTATGTATATAAAAGCTACGATTATATATAATATGCTTACGGTACATTTGATATACTCGTAACAAAATAAATAATATGAGAGAGTAATGTTTTATTTATATTGTATATTGCGTGTGTCCGCGTGTGCGCGTGTTTGGGGGGTGGGGTTGCATTTGTAAACTTAAACACCATCTCTCCTTTCTCTTACACAATTCATAATATCTATGTATGTTTATTTGAGCATATACGTGTGAACATCAGAGTATTTGCATGTCTTGCCGTGCACGTATAGTAGAGCATATTGGTATTCTGTTTTATCTGCACTTCACAACAAAAATAATTTTTAACTTATTTTAGAAAATATTTTAAATATATTTGTGTGTGAGAACCGCGAGACACAACACAGTAAATATACGAAAAGACAGAAAACTCAGATATCCTTTGTATTCAAGGTCAGGTTTATATATACAAAGGAAAAGGTATATTCTAGCTATATTTGGACTATCCTATCAAGGATTTAGCCAGACCATAAATATCTCTAGTAACTTCTAGAAACTTCTAGAATATACCATGGTAATTACCTTACATTATCCCCCCTCGTAAGAAAAACTTCTTCAGTCGTAAAACGTGAGCAACCAAAGGTGCTTCTCGAGACTCAACATCTTGCACATGGTAAACTTGAGGGCCAACTTGACGAAGAATCTTATAAGGACCGAGCCATTTCCGCAAGAAACCTGGAGTGAGTCCTTTTTGATGAAGTTCCGGAAAATGTACAAGAACAAGGTCACCAATAGCAAACTGAGGAGGTGGCCGATGACGAGAATTATAATCCTGTTGTTGTTGAACTTGTGCCCGACCTAAATGTTCTGCTGAGGTAGCATGCAATAAAGGAAGAGCTCGATCTAAGTAAGTCGCCCAATATCGAGCTTCAGCATACTTAGGTTTGTGAGAAGCCAAACCAACTTCTGGAGGCATTCGAGGGTCTCGCCCATACAATGCTTTGAATGGAGACATGCCAATGGAACTTTGAATGCCAGTGTTGTATGCAAATTCTAAGTATCGCAAATACCAATCCCAATCATTCTGAGTAGGATTTACATACTTAGAAATCATACCTTTAAAAGTCCGATTCAAACGCTCGACTAATCCATCTGTTTGTGGATGAAAGGGAGATGTGAAAGATTGTTGAATTCCCATCCGTGAAGTCAAAACCTTCAAAACTTCAGCAATAAAGGCAGGTCCATTATCTGATAAAATCCGTTCTGGACATGAATGGCGCAAAATTACCCGAGTGAGTAGAAAATCAGCAACACTATGGGCCGTGGCATCTGGTAAAGCTCCAACCTCCACCCAACGTGTCAAATAATCTGTTAAAACCACAACATATCGGTTGCCTGCAGCTGAAGGTGGAAAAGGACCAATTAAATCCCATGCAACAAGTTCAAATGGCCGTTCCACCTGTATAGACTCTAAAGCACCAGTTGATCGTGAGGAGTTCCGAGTCTGACACAATGAACAACTTCGTACGTACTGGATCACATCTTGTCGCATATTCGGCCAGTAAAAAGAACGTTGTAAGCTGTCCAAAGTTCTTCGATAACCAAAATGTCCGCCAGAAAGTGGTGAATCATGATATGCTGCAAGATACCTAGGAACAAAAGTGGTTGGAATTGCCAAACGTAGTGAAGTTGTAACATCTGTGCCAATAAAATAAACCACACCGTCATGTATGCGAAATTGTGCCACAAATGAAGAAAAACGAGAGTTGGATGGTTGAGAAGGATTGGTTAGTGCCAAACGAATAGGTTGAATCCAAGCATCTGTTTCCTGAGCCCTTGAGACCTCTGCAAGAGATGGAATTGTAAGATCCAATTGATTGGCCATAACTGCACAAGGAGCCCTAGAAAGAGCATCAGCATCCACCATACTATCCCCGGGACGATGTTTGACCTCAAAGTCATACATTTGGAGCCGAAGTGCCCATCTGGCAGATCGTCCAAGCAACTTCTTATTCTTCAATAAGGCAAACAGCTGCATGATCACACTCCAAAAGCGTATGAGATCCATGGAGATATACATGAAGACGCTCAAAAGCCCACACTGCAGCTAAGCACTCAAGATCTGAAGCACAATAGTTGTTTTCAGGGCCTTGCAATGCCCTACTCACATATGCAATGGGATGTCGAACGGACTCATCACATACCTCAGTTGCATTAGGACTCCACCAATACCTACGGAAGAAGCATCCGTTCGTAATATAAAAGGACGAGAAAAATCCGGATAATGAAGCACCGGAGGGGACGTCAAATACTTTCGTAGCTTACAAAAAGAATCTTCACAATCGTCAGTCCACACAAAAGGAACATCCTCATGCAACAAAGCTCGCAAAGGAGCATTGACATCAGCCAAACGAGGTATAAAACGTCCTAAATATGTGACCTTACCAAGAAATCGTCGTAAAGACCGTACATCTGTTGGACGAGGAAATTTCGCCACAGCCTCCACCTTGGATGGATCCACACGTAACCCCTCACGAGAAACCATGTACCCCAAATACGTAGTTTCAACTGTGCCAAAAACACACTTGGGCTTCTTCAACTTGAGCCCATACTCCCGTAAACGATCAAACACACGAGCTACTTCCTTGAGATGATCTTCCCAAGATCCCTGAGTATGAACCAGAATGTCATCCAAGTACTTTGCAACTGTCTCCAGAAACTCATCATTAAAAACTTCATCCATCATGCGCTGAAATGTGGCAGGAGCAGATACTAAACCAAAAGGCATAACAAGGAACTCATATAAACCAAAAGGAGTTCGGAATGCTGTTTTGGGAATGTCTTCGGGAGCCATAGGAATTTGCCAATAACCTGAAGCAAGATCCAATTTAGTAAACCAACGACTCTTACCCAATTGATCTAACAAATCCTGTGTGTTCGGCAAGGGATAGCTATCTGGTTCTGTAACAGCATTGACGGGACGGTAATCCACCGTGAACCGCTTAGATCCATCAGGTTTATCCACCAAATGGGGCTCGATGCCCATGGACTGAAAGAACGGCGAGCCAGCTTCTTCTCCAGCAACTCTGACACACATTTTCGTATAATGGCCAATTCTTTTGGAGATCGCCTTCGAACAGCAGCTTTAGAAGGTAAAGCGTCCCCTGTTCGAATGTGGTGTTGTGTTCGAACCTTAGCAGTGGGGGTGATATCTGTAGAGAAAAGATCTGAATATTTCTTCAATAATTGTTGTACCTGAAACTCTCGCTGAGAAGAAGTTGGTTCAGTTGCCACATGTACATTTCCAGAGTTCCTTGACACTGAGGACACCATTGCTGAAACATCTAGCTCATGCATGATGGCACTTGACAAAATTGCTCCACATTGCTTGAGAGGGAGTTTATCCAAAAGAAAAGGTGAATGACCTGGAAGTATTAACCGTCGAGGCCCAAATTGGCAACTTGCCTTACATGCATCAACCAAGTACACCCAAGAATAATATCAAAAATCTGGTGTGAGAATACATGGAGTTGCAACTCGTCTGCATAAGTCCCAAACTGCAAAGGTACTTGAGCAAGTGTAGACGAAGCAGCTCGAGTACATCCATCGCCATACAACACATGTAAAGCTTCCTTGCTTGGCACCGTTGTCAAAGCACAACGTGTAACCACATTAGCAGAAATCGAAGAAATACTAGAACCTGTATCAATAAGAATAGTTACAGGGGTACCATGTATGAAACCTTGTAGTGTAAATGGAGATAACCCTTTATGAGGAGTTCGCGAAGCTTGAGGTGAAAAAGAAAGAAAAGATGAAGGACTAGGAGATGAAGGAAAAGTGTTAGGTGCCTTCGTACCCAACACACCTACTCGTTTCCCGCCTCCACAGGAGCAACATCCACAACAGCAACCGGTTGATTCTGACCTGGACGCCAACCTGGATATGGTGGTCGCCAATCGGGAAACCGCCGACAATGTTGGTAAGTGTGACCAAGTACACCACAAGCCCAACAAGACAATCGTCGTCGTCCTTGTCCTTGACCACGACCAGCACCATTAATGCGAGCAGCTTCTACCTCCATAGGCACAGGACCAGCAGCGCATTGAAAGTTGGAGGAGTGATGCCTCTGGAATGGGTAATTGTACTCTTGGAGCCGCTTCAAAACGTTGTGCCGAGTGAAAGCCTCTTCCAAAGTGACAGGTCCCAGTGCCCGAACATAACCAACAAGATCCGGTCGAAGAGCAGGCCATAACATTCCTAATTTGCTACGCTCGGACATGGTGGGATCCGCCCGCATCAAGAGATCACGAAACTTTATAGCAAACTGCATGACAGATTCATTTGGTGCTTGCTTCAAACTATGAAGTTGTTGAAACGCATCGTCAGAATCTTCTGCTTTCCCAAAAGCCAATTTAAATTCCGCTTGAAGGGTGAACCAATATTGCTCATCTGTGAGTAAACCTGTTGGTGGTGGACGACTATTATACCATTGGAGAGCAACATCTAAAAGACAAGTTGGAAACTCGCGAAGGCAATGTGTAGCTGTCCACCCATGATATGTGGCAATATTGATGAAATGAGCCAACCAATGGTGAACATCTGCACCCGGCACCTCGAAAAGGTTGAGGTCGTACACGTGGGTTTGATTGAGGAGTAGGAGCTAGAACTGGAACTTGCAAGTGTTGAAGGAGCTGTTCATGCTGGTGTGTGATGCGAATTAGTTGTTCCAAAAGTTGTTGCTCCATAAGAATCGTATGAAAGGAAACAAAAAAACAAAGAAAAGAAAAAAAAGGAAAGATTGAAAAGAGATAAAAGAAAAGAAGATCAAAAGAAACTTCTCTCACAAATTGCCCGACTTCTCCACCAGTGTGAGAACCCCGAGACACAACACAGTAAATATACGAAAAGACAGAAAACTCAGATATCCTTTGTATTCAAGGTCAGGTTTATATATACAAAGGAAAAGGTATATTCTAGCTATATTTGGACTATCTTATCAAGGATTTAGCCAGACCATAAATATCTCTAGTAACTTCTAGAAACTTTTAGAATATACCATGGTAATTACCTTACACGTGATTGTTATTAAATAAATGTGATTCACTTGTGATTTATTAATAATGAGTCACATACGTTTATATAAGAAAATTCTAATTTTATATGAGGTCACAACATATAAAAGAAAAATGAAAAATATATATATATATACAAAAATAAATTATATATATGTGTGTGTGTATTTAACAGATAAGGCTAATTGGTTCGGAAAAGCAACTTACGATAGGAAAGTTTAATTATATTAATTACATTTTCATTTCAGGCCATGGAATTCTCCAGATTGATTGCCTCTTTTAACTCATCACTCACAGTGCTCATGTTAGGTCTGTCTACGGAATTATACTCCGTGCACGTGACAGCCACCTCCAGCATCTTCCAAGCTGCTCATTATAACTAGTGATTGTTGAATCAACCACAGCCGTCAGATTGCCTTTGTCAAGCTCCCTTCTGACCTGATGCCACAAAGCCAACGCTATAAGTTCCAAAGACGTCATTCTAGGGTAACGCTTACCCATTGAACTAGGCTAACTTCGTCATCTGGAAGTGTCTGGTCTATAGGTTCACGTCCGGTTACCAACTCAAGCAGGACGACTCCAAAGCTGAAGACATCCGACTTCTCCGTTAGCCTGTTGGTAACGTGGTACCTTACACAGACAAACGTTAACACGAGCAGTAACAAATGGAGTTGCTTCTATCGCTTACTCTGGATCGAGATATCCCAGCGTTCCTTTAACTATTGTGGAGATATGAGTCCTCTGTCCTTGTCGAAGCTTAGAAATACCGAAGTCGCAATCTTGGCCACCTTTGTGGAACTCAAAAGTATGTTTGTACTCTTGATATCTCTGTGGATGATTCCAAGCTTGCATCCAGTGTGTAGATAATCGAGACCTATGCAAAACTCAAACCACAAACCGTGTACTTCCAAATACCTTGAGCCGCCTCCAAGCCAATACCAAGTCTCCGATTCCAGTTGAGATGCGTACGTCGATTACCTGTGCCAGAAACTTGTAACTTAGAGAGCTAAAACCGGTTTTATGTTACCACGCAGGTGATCCTTGAGACTCCCATTTTGTAAGAACTCATAGACAAGGATAAGTTTGGACTGGTGAGAGCAAAATCCCACAAAATCCACCAAGTTTTTGTGGTGGACAAGAGAGAGTATATCAATCTGCAAGAGTTCTATTCAGTCTAACAAATGCATGGAGGTGAGAGACGTACCTCAGTGTTGAATTGAAGGAGACCTTGAGGAGACTTATCTGAGTGTACTTTCACAGCAACCTCTTGTCCGCTGGGGAGACAGCCACGGTACACCGGACCGAAACTGCCTTCCCCGACCTTGGTTTGAAGGAGTTTGTTGCCTCTACAATCTCCTTATACGTGAACCTCTTGGCCTTGGCATCAGTAGTGGAAGCGGCTCTTGAGGCGGTTTCTTCTTCTTTCTGAGGAAGAGAACACAGCAACTAGAATTACAAGAGCTACTGCACAAGGTACTGTGACTCCAACAATGACAGCTGTGGAGCTCTTGCTCTTTGAAGGCAAGCTAGGGAAGGAACACGTTGAAGCTGGATTTCCAGAGACGCTGTAAGATTCTTCATGTCAGTATGCATTCCAAAGAACGACCGGCTTACTTGAGAGAAAGTCCTGGTTTCTGCGTAAGGCAGATCTCTGTGAGATTGTTGTTCTGCAAGTTCCTTCAAGACCAAGACAGTTCAACATGTTTTTCCAATGGAAAGAGATGAACTTACAGAACAGTCAGGTTGTGGAGCGAGCTGAAGTCTGGTATGGAGCCTCGAAAGCTGTTGTTGTCGAGGTATCTGAGAAGAACACCATATGTTTATCGTCTGAAACTCTGTGCATGCAAGCTGTGCTTACATCTCTTGGAGATGCACTAGCTGAGTGATGCTCTGAGGAATGAAACCTTGTAAGTTCCGATTCGAAAGTTTGAGCCCGATGATCCTGGCAGAGCTCTTGCTGCAGATTATCCAGTCCCACGAGTAGCCGTCTGGGAAGCAAGGATCACCTGACCATCCAGACAAGTTGAAGTAGGACTTGATATTCTCGATTGCACTAACTGCAAACAAAGCGACTGTAAAGCTCAGCTCCATGAGAGTGTACGTAAGTTACCATCGTCACCGTCAGTTCCAGGGTGGAGTGGAGCGATAGAGCGGAAGATTTCAGCTGCATTCAGGATGACTCCTGGAGAAGTTGATGAATTAAAGGCGAACTTGGTCGTGGGAGTGAGAGCCTCGGGAGCATCAGAAAAGTACTCGGTTGAAGTTAACGGCACCTTTCCCATGTCAAAGCTCAATGTTAGAAAGGAAACGGAAGACAAGTTGTTGATCTCTCCAATAGAGAATCTCCTGTCTTGTTGAGCTTTGCAAGCTCGGCAAAGTAGAAGGCGTAGGAGTACAAGGAGCTTTCGTCTAGAGTTGTGTTCGGGAACTCAAAGAGAATGGTCGAGTTTGAAACTATAGCTGTACTCATGACTGCCGAGGGTGGCTTGTTGCGAGTATTTCCTACAGAGACCTCTGAAGTTGTAGAGATGTTGGGATACTCGGACCCTAGATATGTCCCGAAAATCTTATCAGACCCCATATTCTGTCGTACTCATCCAGAGGATACCTTCAAAACAGAAGACAAGCAAAGTTCAAGGTCGATAACTTCCTCTATTAGTGCGAAGAACCTGATATTGTCTTTTGAAGGCGCAGCCAAGTTTAATCTTCTGTAAACTGAAACGCTTGGTTTTGCTCCAGACCATACATATCGTCAGCTAGTTGCCTCAGTTCCAGCGTAGAGATGAATGGGACATCTACTGAAGAGATGGTTTGATGCCACGCAGACGCTCAATGTGTTCCCCGAGCTTGGAGCTTTGACGATGAAATCGTAGATCCACTGTAAGCATTTGCTGTGTAGAAATATTAGCACCAACTATAACATCTACAAAGACGGAATTCTCCGTTCTCAAACGTCTGTCATAGTTGCCGTAGGAGAAACCGGGTCTTAAATATAAGTTCCACAGCGTAGCAGTGCTTCCTGGACTTGTCTGGGAAGTAGCGTAGAGTCTGGTACTGCTTGGGTAGTTTCCCAGGTTCTCACTGGAAATCAGAGCACTCACACCTGTGGTGATGTACTTGTTATCTGGTATCCAGTGTATGCTGTATTTGGATCCGTGAATTCTTTATCACCTCCGCAGTCTAGGCTCAAGAAGCCTGTACATGTATGGAGTACACAAGTGGTCTGCTGTACATCTTCAAAGTCTTACCTGGTTGCGCAAAACATTCTTTAAGAAGACAAGGATCCATATTGCGATACCACAGCGCAAACAGCACCATGAATCCATTGATCACAAAGCTTGAGCAAGTACAAACTTCAGTAGCCCACATCTTTTGGTGTAAAACAAGCCACCTTATCCATGGTCCAGTCGGATGTTGACTATTGCATATCCATCTTCACTAAAAAAATTAAATAAATTAAGAAATTCTGTAAATTGTAAATGTACTCTGGTTTGGATTATTACGTATATATATATTTTTTTCCATTATAAACCACTTAACTTTGCATCAATTCCATTGTAAACTATCGAACCACTTTTTTCAGTAACAAATTACATTAATGTAATATATATAAAAATATATATATATAAAACCAAGAAATTCCCCATATTTGAATCGTAGCAAGAGAAGGTCACACGTTGGTAAAATTGATTTTTTCCGAAGTTGTACAATGGTTTTTATAGCAATTAATAATGTGACTTTTTTAATTTTCTTTTTCTTTTGCAATATTTTACATGATTTTTTGTGTTATTAATAGGGTTTAGTTATATGTTTTTTTATAAAATAAATCATAATTAAAATCACATATAAAACCAACAAAATAAATTATGACTTTTACATGTGAACCATTCATACGTTATCTATTTCGTTGTTTTTACGATATTGTACATGATTTTGTTACGAAGTATTTAATGCAAATTTTTACATAATTTTTATATGTTTGATTGTAATGTATTTTATATGACTTTTATATATTTTACATGTTTTTTTATTACTTAATTTCTAATGCAAATTGTTATATATTTTTAATGTGTTTTAAATATGCGGTTTTAAATATGATTTCATTAACATTTGGTATTGTTTTGAATCTAGTGTTTTTTTAATTTCTCATATGTTTAGTATTGCGATTTTAAAAAACATTTATGAAAGTGGTTTTTCATATTTCCAAAATATAAAATCTATTACAAAAATTTATTTCTTTTAAGTATAATCGAAAGTTCTAAACATTCTTCTTTTAAAACTTTTAATTTTATTTCAGATAAGTCATTTTTTCTGATGACTTAAGAACATGTGATAAAATTGTTATTTTTTAATATTATGGAAAATATTTATTACTTCATAACTCTGTGCGATAGTAACTCTTTAAATTAAAATTTAACAATTTAGAATTTTTTTTAAAAACATTGTTAAAACAAATTACTGATGTTCATAATAAAAATTTTTAAAATCAAGTGATTTTATTTATGTCACATTTGGTTGTATAAAATAACTTTCAGTACTTATATATATATATATAAGAATTGTGTGTTAAATGTAGAATTTTAGATCGAACAGTTGAAAACGCCATGAGTGCAAGAGAGAGGTGTGGTAGCATGGGTAATTAGAAGTAATTAGACGATCATTGCAACCTCTACAGGAACTGCACGCTTCAACTTCACCACCGGAATGCTATGCTAAGTTGCAAAAGTGTTATCCATGAAGTATACATTTGCACTAGTGTCTAATAGGGCAAACTCCTTAAGCTCTCGGTTATTAAGGCAAATGTGTATAGGAAACTTGAGTGATAGAATGGTATGAGCAGCACCAATGGAGCCTGCACCTACGTCCAACTTCGCGACTCCTAGACGTACTACGGCTGCAGGATTGGCTTGCAAGAACTGCTGATGGATTTTTCCTGACGACGCTTGAACAAACGGTTGTTACAGTGAACGGCCTGTTGCATAATCTTTACTAATGTTTGGGCATCCGGTAACGTAAGGAGAATGTCCTTCACATCATCCCTCAACCCAAAAGTGAAATTTTCGATCAATGCAGTCTCATCCCATGGAATGTTCATACAAAGTTGCTGAAATTCGGATGCATAAACGAAAGTTGGTCGGGATCCTTGTGTGAGCTTGTGTAACTTCGTGCATGCGGAACGGTACTTATCGGGATCTCCAAAGCAGGCTTCAAAGACAGTCACGAATCCTTCAAAGTCTTCTATCAATGGGTCGTCACGCTCCAGTAAAAGGGCAACCCAAGCCCGTGGGGATCCAACTAGTAAGGATGCCAAAAGGCCAACCTTTTGTGCATTAGCCGAGTAGTAACGTGGTTGCATGCTGATCAAAAGCCTGATCTGATTTAGGAAACCTTGGAAATCGTGTGATTGCCATTAAACTTCTCTAGCATGCTGATATTTGGTTCTGAGAAGAGTTCGATGAAGAGGAAACCACAGATGCTTGAGAGAGAGCCTGTGCAGCAGCCTTGGAGGATGCATTAGCAACTGCATGCACCGCATTAGTGGAACCTTGCAGATCTGTGACCACTTGACACAAAGTGGCCAGCTCATGAAGTAACATTTGGTGCTCATGTTGGAATTGTTCAAAATTTGTCATGATTCGTGAAAGAAAAAAAAAAGAGAAAAAGAGGAAAAAAAAAAGTAACTAAAAATCAAGGAGCTATGAAAGGAGTTACTATCAAACTGTCAAGCCACGATCCAAGAATAAGGAAGCTTAACTTAAAAGCAGGACAAAGGAGTAGGACAGGAACTAGGAACCAAACCACGATCCAAGAGCAAGGAGCATGACTCAGGAGCAGGACAATGACTAGGAACAAAGACAAGAACAAGATAGAACTAAGAACAAAACGAGAACAGGAAATAAGGAGCAAGATAAGAACAAGACAAGAAAATCGTAGAAAAACTAGTGTTGATATTAATTAATTATACAACATTGGAGCTTTTATGCTCATAACTCCAATAGCTAATCTGGTCATGAGCCTAATTTAGTCATGAGTTAAAAATGGTGACCCTTATCTTGTAGTATATCCTGTAGCATATCATGTAGGCATATCCATTATCTTGTGGGCATATCCTGTATTTCGTATCCTGTATCCTGTATCCGGAATCCTACATCCTATATCAGGTCGTGACACCTTCCTCATGATGCCCTTGGGCACCACCTTGGCTTGGTTTGCCATTTGTATGAGGAAGGATGAGGGTTCCGGAGGTGGCATCCCCAACTCCTGATGGAGTTCTATTGACATGATATTCACGCCTGACCCCCATTTATGATCATGTTGTGGACTGTGTAGCCCGCCACTTGGACGGGTATGGCCGGTACATCATCCAAAAAGTCTACTGCTGTCATTGTGACCCTTGGGGCCGCTACCGTGGGCCCGTGTAGCTCTGAGTGAGGACTTCATACAGCCCTGAAGATAATTGTAGTAGCTCTCCTAGGGTTATCGACACCTGGGTTTCCCGCACCTTCCTAGTGAGGACCTTGTGTAATCCCGTTGTTCCTCTTGCCCCTAGACCTTGTGCGAGTCTTACTTGCTCTATAGCGGCCTCCACTTCCGAGTGCTTCCACGCCCACTATCCTAGTTCTATGCACTTCCTCCTCACTGGATTCCCATTGTCTTCCTCCTCAAGGTCAATCAGTGGTCTTGTATGTCAGGCTTGTGATCTCTTGATTGCCCCACATTACAGCTCTAACGGTGACATTTCTACATGATTGGCTTGTGCGCGGGGGCTGGTGTTGCCGGGGTTGGAGTTGGTCCTTCAGCTATCCCTGTGGCCTTTGGCACATGTGCTTCTAGCATGGGTTTGAGCATCGCAATCCAAGAGCATTGGTACATTAGGTGGTGCCCGCTGCACAACGTGAAGATTAACTCTCAGTGTTCTGACCATCTGTTCCTGTCGTCATACCTTGGTCGATACAATTGGCACTCCTGTGCTGTTGGTCCCTCAGGTTGTCCGCCTCCTGTCGCTCAACAACCCAAGCGGCTGCTTGGGTAGTGTGTTGTTTATGAGCTCGGTTAGCCAGTAACAATCATCTGTGTTGTGGATTCACGGACATTACATACCTTACAATATTTGTCCCCCTACATGGTGTACAACTTGGCAAGAGTTGTAGTTAGGTCCTCCTGCCATGCTGCCGCTTGTGGGCCTCTTTTAATTGTGATTGCTTGTGCCCCTTGGTTCCTGACCGTCTCTCCTTTTTGGTAGGCTTTGGATGTTTGAGAGGTTTTCCTCATCTGTGGTGGTGTGTTTGTCCCCTTGACATCTAATTTGTCCTGCGTCTTCTTCTCTTGGCATCTCTTAGCTTCCTGTTTCTCAGCCTTCTTGGCGTACTGAAGTAACTTGTCGAACGTCCGATCGTTGTTTAGCCCAATCCACTTGCGGATCTCTGGCCACAGTCCCTTTTGTACCACATTTTCTTGGTCAGGTCAACTGAGGCATCCCTTAGTCGAGCGATGTACCCAGCATGCAGACCATGTATTCGTCGACCGACTCTCTCACTTTTTGCTTCAAGCTCGTTAGCTTATGGATTACCTCTTCCTCACTCTTTTCCCCTTGGAATATATCTAGAAACGCCCTTTTTGCGGTTTTCTAGCAAGCTTCCTCGTTTGCCTCGTGGAATCGCATCCACCAGGTGTGTGCCTTTTGTCCAGAGTGCATGCGAATGCACTCAGCTTCTTGTGGTTGTCGCTTACGCTCCTTAACTCACATACCTACTTGAACTTGTGTACTCTCGACTAGCCCGACAATCCTTCTAGCCAGCTGGTACTCGTTGATCTTCAGTTGTTAAAAACGAGTTAATCTCGACTTCCGGTCTCTCCTTGGGCTGCAACTCTACTTACTATAGTGAACTCCATCCGTGTATAATTACAGTCCCTTCGTGGTCGCCACAAATGGTCATCGGGGACTTTACAAGCTAGATGTGGTGCTACAATGAAGCCTCGATGGTCACTAGGACACTGTCTTGTAGCATCCAGTCTATGGGGTCTACGTCGGTGAGCTGAATTACGCAGGAGCACTGAAGGTGCTGAGATGGCCTCTACTTGGACACCATGAAGTCTATGTATAAGTGAATAGGAGTTTCTCCTAGGCGCAGTGGTTTTCACCCCCTTGTTGGTATATCGCTTGACTAGGAGTGGGGCAAGAGGAGAGGTGTAGATAGAAGGAATAAATATATATATTGCCTGTCCGGATACAACGTTCCCCAAAGAAGGTGGAGTAAGATATAAAGAAAGAAATGGACTAGAAGGACCCCTGACCCACTACCAGTCTTCCTGCTTATATAGTGGGTCAGCCAATGCTAGACCCTAGGTACATGTGGCACTCTCCTACTAGTTTGCCGCCTATGACAAAGTCATGTCTGTAGCATTTATGCGCCTCCCTCATGCATAATGTCCCAAGTACCTTGGTAGTTGATTCGGACGATCGGATCTATGCATGGGTTAAGTGCCACCTGACAACTATCTTCATCAATCTGTACCTGTTGTACCTTCATAGCTTGGTCGCTTCGTCCCGTCACTCATTCGCGCTAGCTAGCAGTTTGACGGTAGTCAAACCACCATCAACCAATACTCAATAAAATAAAAATGTAAATATATGTTTTCAATGTTTTTATTTCTGATAAATCACACCTCATATGAAATCATGAGGGAGACTTGGAATAATAGGTTGTTAATTCTGCATTTTATTGGTACAGTTTTGACCTAGTTAGCCAAGTTAGCTAACTTAAACATAGAGTGCACGCTTACAATTACTTAAGGTTTCATATTATACTTTGTTCAAATCAAAAGACTTGAATTTAATAATACAATCAACCTAATGTCATTTGCAGTTAACGTCATTGAAATAATGCTAACATCAAATAATATTTCAACTATATTGAATCTTTGATCAACATATTTATAATATGTTAATACCAACTTTTTGTTGTATCATAAGTTCAACACTATAACTTGTTTCTTGAGTTGTATTCTCAAAATATGTGTTATAGTGAGAATTCATTTCTCACGTTGTGTTAGAATGTAATGTTCACTCTTATGTTCGAATATGTCCTTTTTTAAAGTCAAAGATGCACATTTGAACATAAGACTTTCTTCGTTTGAACACTATTGCCAAATCTAATATTGAATCTTGACCTAAGTTAAAACTTAATGAACATTTCATGTTCTCAATTTTATGCACCTTAAAGAGAAAGAAAACTTCTTAATAATGTGCAAACTTAACATATCACATGATCCATTCACAAGACTTAGTTTATAAGCTAAAACAACAAACTAATTTGCCATGTCCTATGGAAGTGTTGGTAAATTAATCCGCACAAACATAAGGTAATAACATGGGCAACTGTAAGGCAAAATAACCTTGCATGCTATTTAGAAGTTGCTTTCTGAGTGCTGCCCTCAACATTAAAGTCCATAACCCACACATGTTTACCAAGTAGATTTCTTTAAAAAGTTAAAGATCTCAGGACCAACTCTCCACGTAAAATTGGTCGTTGGGACTCCGTAGGCCAAATGTGGTGCTTTTTAGGAAGCGGTGGTCGCCAGGATGCTGTGGATAGAGTCCAACCCCGGGGGTCCGAGCCGGCAAGCCGACCTTACTCGGGAGTATTGGAAGGTGTTGAATGGCCTCTACCCGAACGCTGCGAGGGTTCATGTACAGGGATGGGGAGAGTTGGGGTACCGTTGTGTCGATTAGCAGAGTGCGTTATTGGGCCTACGAGCGGAGCAAGAGGAGCATCACCGGTAAGATGGTGAACAGAAGGATCATATGGTTATATATACAGTGCCTAATTGAGTATAAACTACCTCCAACAAGGGAGCAAGACACAAGACGCAGACTTCCTCCCCAAAAAGACCCATCCTTCCTGCTTATATAGTGGGTCACCTAGCGCTAGACCTAGGTACAGGTGGCACTTTCTTACTGGTCTACCGCCCTGTGACAGAGTCTTGTCTATCTCATTTATGCGCCTCCCTCACGTGTGCTATCCTGCGTACCCCGGGTAGTTGATCCGGACGATCAAATCTACGCCCAGTTACGCCGCTGCCTGACATCTGTCGCCATCAGTCCGTACATGCAGTACCTTCCTTACCCGGTGCTTCATCCCATCGCTTGTCCGCGCCGGCTGGTAGTTTGATGGTGTTAGACCATCGTCAACCAAAAATTCAGACATGTTAATCAAAAGTGATAAAGTACTTCTAAAACTTAGAACTAGCTAAACCCTAAAATACATTACCACTTTAGACAATTCTACTAATCACAAAGAATATTTTCTAATACCAATTGTTAGAGTTTTACTTTAAGGACCAACACGTGGTTGTCAAGTGACCATCTAGTGTTAACACCATACATGAGCAATGCTAAGTCTTCCAAGAGAACCCCAAGAGCTTAACTCGGATGCCTAAATAGACATAAAACTTAAGGTCCTACCCTAAGTCCCCTAAAATGACTATTTCCCGAACTTTAAAGGATAATTCGAGTAGACTTTAGAATCATGCCTCAAAAGACCTAGATATGCTCATGCCCTAACCCCACTAAAGAGACATACCTTGCACATACCCTCGTGACAGAGTTAAAAAAATAATGACTTACTTCTTGAAGAATCACCCTCATTCAAGAGTACAATCCCTTTAGGGTGATAAAGGGTACCTTGACCCAAAATTAACTCCTAAGGGTTTGAGTGGCCAAGTTATACCTAGGGCTAGTACTTAGTGAAGACACATATGTCATCTTTAAAATCCCTCAGGAACTTGGTAAAAAGAACTTGTCAACTAAGATCCCACGCCCTCAATTGGACAAGAACACGGATGTGCCTTACTTAATTGTGAGTGCTACTCTTATCTTAACATGGAGGAGAAGGCTAGAGACTTGCCTCAACCTCTGACCTTTGAACATGCATATTGATAAGATTTTCCATGCACATATTTGTCAATGTTAAGGGTTTGCTACCCTATGTGAGCGATAATATGTTGGTGATGGCAACCCCCTATGTGGTTTTGGACCTTAGATGCAGCATGGCGAACATAGGCGACGTGGCATGTTGATGTAGTAAGGTAGGGAGGATGTGGTAGATAGATAAAGAGATGAAAAGGAACTAGGAATAAGGTAGGTGTTACCCACAAAGGAACATGTTGATGTACTTTAATACACGTGAATAAGATATGCACAGTTCCGATAAACATTTAAGTGTACTAAGCAGAGATGTTTCTCTCACTACATATAAGGGTTGTCAAATAGCTCAATAAGTAATAATAATTAACTCCAAAGTAAAATTAAAGGTCATAGTAAAAACTATGACACACGTTTAAGATTTATGATGCTCATTAAATAAGATTTAGGATGGACTTTTTAATGTTTAACTTAATAAGTTTATCTCTAATCTAAATCCTTAACTTAGTTATTATCCTTAAGTTTCTAGGTTTACTTATGCCTAGGTTTAACTATTTAATGACTAATATAAATTAGACCCTTAACCTAAATGATATTCTTAATTTAATGATGAATTGTTAACCTCATGAGTTTATCTCTAGGTACTTAACTATTTAATGACCTTTAACCGTAATGTTATACTTAACTTGGTGAGTTTATTTTCAAATTAACCTAATTATTATTCAGATTTGATAAATTTATCTTTAACCTAATTATTATCCTTAACTTGATGAGTTTATCCCTACACACACATAAGTCTTGTATATGTCAATATAATAAATTTATACCTGATAAATTTACCTTTAACCTAATTATTATCTTTAACAATTTATCCTACACACATAAGTCGTGTATATGTCAATGTAATACCATTCATTAAAATAGATAAATTAAGAAGTTTTGTCAAATACAACCACTTAAAGTGTGAAATACAACCACTTAAAGTTTCACACTATTGTTATCCAATATTTGCTAATAGCAATTCCTGATTGGGATTTACACCATGGCTTATTTAGAAATAACAATAACTGTATAAAAGAACTTGATCTAGGGGATCTCTACGCCGGGGAAGGAGGCTCAGATGGAGAACTGTGACCACCAGAAGTCCGGGTAAATGGAGGAGAAGAATTAGCTGCATAAAGAAAAGAAAACACATGTATGTTTGTTGATAAGGTTTACTGCATGTCAACAAACCTGAAGAATGTGCTGTTTCATTTGGAACTGCTCAATGGGTTATGGCCAGAGGATGCTGCACCTCATCAGGAGCTACACCTGGTAACAATGTTTCAGAAGCATTGATCATATACACACGTGTACTGATATTATTCTAGCACGCACGCACGCACACACACACAATTTGTAATTGTAAGTCTATATGTTGTATACAAACATGATACCAAGTTCTTGTATATATAACCCAGTTGTTTAATAATTAACTTAATACCTGATTTCCTCCCTTTTTCTCTTGTGGCAGTGGAACGGGATCTTCTGGCTAAAAAGAAATGGAGATATTAGAAAAGATAACTAAACACATATATGTGAACAAATCACCTCATATATGTACATGTTTATATAACATATGAATCTCTTGTAATATTACAATCTACATACAAGCCTGTGAATAAACATATACGGTGATAGATCTAGGCAAACAATAGAAACATATTATTATATAGTTAATGAGCAGGCTACTTTAAATATACATGAGTTTTGCATATATAATACATTTGCTCTATGCTGCTATCTAGCAAGAATCTGATTTCAAGTTTTACTTACTTCCAAGTTCAATTAGGGTTCTTCTTGCTTTAATTCTGGCTTTTTAACTGTCCTTGCAGGGCTTCGGTCGTATACGTGTCCATTTACTTCCACCCTCGAAGTAAATCCAGGGGAAGATGGATCACCAGAAGGCACAGTTGTATACAAAGGCAATGCAAGATGAGATTGCTGAATATACTCTTGCAACATGTTCTTTGCCAACCCCCCTATGTTGCTGCAAACACAATAACTTTACTTAGTGTTATTAAGATTTACTTACATATACATTAAGAAGTGTCCAGTAGGTGATATAGATTAGCATAAGCATTACTGCATACTAGCTCAGGTAATAAACTATCGCGGTTAATAGATAAGAATTCCTATGCACTACATCTACATTAGTGTAACATACCATGGAATTCTTTACACATGTCACATCTTGATTTCTTAATTTATGTGGAAGAAAGTGTACGTGTGTTTATATGTTAATGGAAGAAAGGAAGTGTGTGCGGAAAAGAACCTGTGGATGTTTGTGTATGTGTTAAAGGAATTGTGTGACCATGGATGTGTGTAAGATACATGGTATGTTAATGAAAGTCATATGTAGAGAGTGTGTAATATGTATGTGATTATGAAAGCCAGCATATGAAAAAGAGTGTAGGTTGGCCTAGTCAGAATGGATGTGTGTGCGTGTACTTACAGCGTACTTGATTTCCAGTGGTTCTCTTAATTCCATTTAGAGCTCTATTTGCTGCATGTTGCTCAGCATCTTTAACTGTCTTAAACTCTGTAAAATACATTGAGTATGTATAAACTCATACATTATTTATATCTTATGTGATAATTATATAATATGTTTTAATCTGAGCGAGATCATGTTGGTGTATAAATAGATAAACAAACATAAAGCACGTTAAGAGCATATACACACACATGCACATCACGTACAAACAACATACACAGACAAAGCATATAAGCTAATATACACATAGTTATAAACATAAATGACGCACGCATAAAACAAAAGCATACATACCCATGAAGCATATACGCATGAAACAGCCTCAAAGAATACTACACATATAGAGACATATCACAAAGTACAATTTACAATACAATAAAGATATGCAATACCAGTAAACTACTGAATGTGCAGTTATTAATACTGTATCGAAACATGAGTACCTCGGTTGGATTTGTATAAAACACCGTTAACTTCAACGTTCCCCCAGTATCTAGGGTTATGATTAGGGCCTCTTGATTTACGTCCATATAGTGGTAGGACGTTCAATCAATGGTCTGCATGCAATTCTAAAATCTAAGTCTCCACATGTCCAATAACATTAATTCTGCATTTAAGTTTTTAAGCCACCGTGGCACAAATGCATAGAAGTGTAACAATGTAATAAATAATTGTTTTTATATTTAAACATCATTAAACCATCAGTCATATAATATAAAAATAGATACACACGCAACACACGTACACGCACATGTAATTTCGACTCCTGAGTGAACACAAATTATTCCACTAGGATAAGTATGTCCATCTAACGCTATGATAAAATCTTACCACATGGATATATGCCTCTTTTATTAAGTAGCGTTAACTAGTTTAAAATATTTATATTTATATTAATGAGTAAATTTAAATATATTATATAAAATTTAAAAATATATATGTGCATATGTATTCTTCAAAAGTAAAATTAGACCAATTTATAGTTACTACTTACTTTTCTAGAACATATGTATATATTAATACATAACTATATTGTTTTCCAATATATTATTATTTTTAATTTTATTAATTTAATTAAATAAAAAAAAATCAAAACTCCGTCTCCGTTGATCTAGATTCTCTAACCAATTATTTTGTCGAATAGTTTTGTGATTCTTTTTTAGCCCTAATTACCTTACGATTAGATCTGGACCATTGATTAAAACAACACCCACTAGTCTAGAGGATTATTATCTATCGATATAATGAATTATACATTTATATTCTTCACTTTAGATGATGTTCCTAATAAGGGAAAGTATATAAAAATAAATAAAATAAACTGATATGCATACTAAAACTAATATCATGCGATTAATATCATAACATATATTATACAATACTAGAGATATTTGCACATGAATATTATATCCTAAATTCCTCACATAAGTGAAACATAGTCCACATTGAGGTTCTACACAACATAATATATAAAAGCTTGAACTATTGCATCTTAATCCCATATTATATATTCTCTACTTTAGATATATAAAAATGAATTAAAACTATTCAGAAATTATTCTTTATATATATATATATACATTATTGATACCAGCATTTACTGCTTTCCTAAAAGTATTAATTTAATAAATAAACTGTGATTTAAAACTAAAATATATTTCACCCTAACTATCTACTTAAAAATATTGATTCAGTTAGTTAACTACTTTGTATTGATGATAGCCAACATCACTCACATATTTATAAATTGCCACATTTTGTAATATACAAAAAAAATACAATATGATATATATATAAATATGCTTACTACTTATACTATAGATTGTGTTGGGTCTTTAACTATGCATCAATTAATATATTGATAAAACTAATTAGTTGATTAATTACATGAGCTTTATGTATATTCCTAAAGTCAAATAACTGTTGAAGTCATTATAATAAATAGAATAAAACCAGATACTTGCACATGATTATGAGTTATATAGGTGTTTTTTTTTAATAGTTTCACACAGTATATGTTTGTTAAAGTGTTTATCAATTATTAACAACTATTCCATTTAATATTTTTTAATTGTTTTGTCGGTAAATTGAGTCATATTATACGTCAAATATTCTCTGTTTTAAAATATATAAGTAAGATTAACTACTTAAGCCAAATGATTATTATATACTTACCGCACTTTAAAATTTAACTTGCTTTCTAAATTGGCGAACATTGTGTAATATAATTTAATTAATATAATATAGTTTACCTTTAAAGTACAGTCACGCCTACACTATATTCACACTTTGGGGACGTGTCATTAATTAATTATATACTAGCATATAAAAAATTATAATTGATAGCTTTGCACAGTTGATGCCCAACATCACTAATGGTATAAACTCGTTTAGTTCATAAAGTATATATTAATTAACATTTAAGATGTTTTAAAAATGTATAACATGTTTACTTACATTATAACATATTAATATTTAATTAATTATTTTAATTTTGCATTGTTGATATGGAACACCGCTTTAAATGAATGCTGTCCCATGTGATGTATAATAATATGTATTTTATTATCGATTAAGTACAAGTAATTTAATGTGATTAATTACTTTTTAACGTAATTGTTAACACATTTTTAATTTAAAAAATAAAAAATATTATTTAATGATAATTAATAGTAATTGTTAAACGAAACTATAGTATCTGCACGCTCAGAAATTATACATATTATATAATTAAATTTAATTAAATTATATATAGTTATATTATTAATTAAATGATTAATTAATTGAGTGACTTTGAATTGTTGAAACACGACATCATCATGTTAAAGTATTATTATTTCCTAAATTGGCGCACATTCTGGCAATATAATTGTAATATAATTAACGCTTACTATTTATACACATGTAAAGTTTAAACTTTAAGGGTACCATTATTTAAGTAATTAATTAAAATAACCCTAAAGCAGGGGTTAGGTTTTTATTTAATCAATAAAATTATCAATTTAAATGCGATTATTCGAATCAAATGTGAGTATTCGAATCATTACATGAAGACTTTTGTACGTGCAACGACAGAAAATTAGGGCTCTTCATCTTCTACAGTCAAGCGATATCGCGCGCGTGGACTCCACTAGAATCCCGGTAAATCCTAGAATCCCATTTCTTCCCATTTTATTCCCCTAAATTCCCCTTTTCTCGGTGCGTTTCCATTATGACCAATGTGCAGAAATTCAATGACATTCCACCATAGCTATTATATGCATATCTCCACAGTTATCTCATGTATGTATTGATACATGTATAATTGGTAATATTTACACAAGTTTTTTTCATATGTACTGTTTATCTATATATAGTTTTCTTAATAAACAGTTCCACTCAATTAGTGTATATATAGACTGGGTTTTAGATATATAGCAATCAAAAATACATAGTTTTATACAATGGGGAGATACCCATCTGGTCCCAAGAGCTGCTTAGAGGATCCATCATGTAAGGTGCTATCACGAATATGAAGCATCCTGCAGTAATTACTGTGTTTTGTTTCTGGGCGTTCGTGGTTTCCATATGTGTCTGTTTTCAAGTCGGGAAGCTGAGGAGGACCTCAAGAGACCCGTCAAATCCGTATTCTTACAGGAGAGTTTCCCATGTGTTCCCGATAACTCTCACCAGGTGCGTGTGCGTGTGCGTGTGCGTGTGTGTGCGTGCGTGTGGGTTGCGCTTGTGTTATAACTAAACCAATCTTATATAACTGTTATAAGAGCGTTCATCACGTTCACGCACCCGCACACACACACACGTGCTGATTGATGTATAATGACCCTCATTATTATCTTAAAGGCGGTATGTTATTAATTAAGCATAATATACCGTAGTTTAACTTGAAGCATTTTTTATGGTAAACATATATAAGAAGTTAGTACGTTAAGATATATGATTACTAAAAAGCTTCATTCCGAGTGTGAAAAGCTTTACAGTTATGTGATAATTTATTAATGTGAAAGCTTGTTGTTTGTTTACTGTAAAGTTTTAACTTAAAGCTTACTGTATACAATATATATTTATATATACAAGGACAAAACTGTATATGTCGTGTCTTCTGTGTGTGTCCGTGTGTATTTATATTCGCCTAGAGTTGTATAGTGTCGAGTAGTTATGTAGAAGATTCTATAATGGAAGTAAGCTTGATGTGGATCCCCAACTTGGGATTTCCAAGTACATTTAGTTGATAATTTAACCATATAATATAATATATTTATGATTTGATGTAAATGTTTAACTTGTTTAAATGATGTGTCTGTTTGATGTAAACTTAAAGATCGCTTTACACAACATATATATACAGCTTACAACGCACACAGACATAGTTATTTCTTGTAACACACACACACTCACACACACAACAATATATATATATATATATATATATATATGTGTGTGTGTGTGTGTGTGTGTGTGTGTGTGTGTGTGTGTGTGTGTGGCTAAAGATTTTGTATAGTTAAAACTTTAATATAATTAAGCTTGATATGGACGTTTAACTTAGAGTTTCAAGTACATTTGTAATTTAACCGTATGATATATTACATTTGATGTGAAAACTAACCTCAAGCAGTAACACGTAACTAAAATCTTTGGTACGATGTGAGGCTAACTTAAAGCTTCATCTATACAATATAAATGTATATGTATATACAAAAACTAACTATACATTTAGTTAATATAACTCAGTACACTTATGTGATAATTGAACCATAGATAATATATCTGATGACTTGAAAATATATATTATTCATATACCTATTTATATTAAGTGTGCACAGTTTATACATATCATATAAATTAATACTTATATATATATTTTATGCAGAAAGCTCATAAAGGGGAAGAAAGCTTAATAGAGATTGAAGAGGCAAAGCAGCTTATGGTACGAGGTTATACATGGACATATTTGGGGAGTTTTGCTATTATATATGCTGTTTAACATCTCTACACTGGCTTGCCTTATTCATAGTTATACTCTTCGACACTTACAACAAATGTGATATTGGTGGTATTGATAACCTTTGCTTTTACGGCAATTATTTTATATTTGGCACTTACGAGCTTAATGGCAAGGTGTGTGTGTGTGTGTGTGTGTGTGTGTGTGTGTGTGTGTGTGAGAGAGAGAGAGAGAGAGAGAGAGAGAGAGAGAGTAGTGATGGTATATAAAATTTGATATATAACAGGACCCATTTTGAAGAATCAATATATTATATAACAGTAAATACCTTGCTTTGCACTCCCATGCTCACTCACTCACTCACACACATACACACATATTCAGATTTGTTTACTTATATTATTTATTTTTTGCAGGTCTTTTTTACTGTCTGGTGGTTATCTGCTATATGGTATACTACTTGGATATCATTCAAAGGCAGAGTGCATAACTGGTTCCGTGTTCCATGTCCATTATCATGCGCCACTGTAGCTTTTGTGTGGACAAAAGACCAGGTCTGCATGTTATATAACGTAGTCAATCTGGCTTAACTATATCAATTATGTATAGTATATACATAGTATATAATAATCATAAGGATATTATATATATATATTATCTATATTAACATATAACTGACTCTTCTTTCATGGTATATTCTATTATATATATATATATTTAGCTATTATTCTTTCATGTGATAGGAAGAAATTCTCTCAGCAAACGCTTTGCTCTGGTTTATCTAATGAGGCGTATTAAGGTATGTAATTATTTGTCTTCTTAATATTTATTTGTTCATGTACTTATATTTTTTTATTATGCAGAATATGTTTGCTCCTCCAGATGCACGTGGTCATTTTGAGATCGTTGATATTTGCAAATCTCCGTCAGGGAGGCGCTTCTTCATGTTTGAAGGGCTTCGTGTTGTAATTAACGACAACGAGCTGTCACACGCACGTTTGCAACTGGGAAATTTATTATCAGATTTTCACCAGGTATATATTATAATATATATAACATACATGCATATATGCTACGGTATATATCAATTGTTTAATTTCAAGGCAAACATGTAAATAGCGTGATCGTGCGTGCTTGTATATACATACTTAAGATCAGTTCTAGAGTAAATGTTTATGTATGGTGTGCATGTGTGTGCCCAACCAGACGCGCATATATATGTGACATATACAGGTTGCAAGTGGGCTTAGTCCTGAAGAAGCAGTAAACAGATTAGAGCTCATTGGATTAAATGAAATCCCGTTTAAGCCAGAGAAATTGTTACAAAGCATATGTGACGAGCTATTCACCTTCTTCCATGTGTACCAGCTGATCATGTATATATTGCAATTCTGGAACAGTTACCTCTTCGTGGCCGCCCTTATGACATGCATCGTGCTGCTGAGTTCATCGATCACTATATACACCGCCGGAAGAGCCAGTTTACCATTGCACAGGTCTGTGTGTGTGTGTGTGTGTGTGTTATAAACGTATGTTATTAAGTTTCCTATTTACCAAAACAAAGTCATATATGTAATAAGTTACATGGAACTACATAAACTATGTACAAATAAAGCTACACACACACACACACACACAACTTATATTAGTACGTCCTTGCGTGTAACTTATGTAGTGGTTGTGTGTGTGTGTGTTTGTGTGGGTTGTATAAACTGCAGGTATATGTCAGGATTCGAATTAAGTAACTTGACAATCTAAACAATCTTGAGTTTATTGATTATTATCAGAATTAGTTTGTATATAAGTCAAATGAACATATATAGCTTAATTCATAGTAAATTACACACACACCATATATACAAGACAGATACAAGTACCACAATCTAGTAACCGTTTGAGTTTAGTACTTGTATCTGAATATCTCCAACTTAGCTTTGGAGAAGATATCTGAATGTATATATCTTAGGTAATAGTTTTCAGTAAAGCATAGTAAATACAGGCATGGGCACACACACCACGCACACGCGTACACACACGCTATACACTCCCATAAGTACAGCAATCTAGTGATTCTAACCTTAGCGATTGTTTTATGAAAATATAACAACTTAGCTTATTTATAAGATATCAATCTATATCACGTCTGTCTTAGTATAGCTTAAAATACACACACACACACACACACACACAACACACGCACACGCAGGCACACATGTTCACGCACGACACCCACTCACGAGTTTCTTGTGGTTGTTTTGCAGATTACACATATGAAAACTGAAGCAAACGTTCTCCGGGACAATGGCTGGACAGTGATTGATGCGTCGGTACTTGTACCAGGGGACATTGTAAGAATAAAGAGCAACTGGATTCTACCTTGTGATCTTCTAATCCTCCAAGGTACGCACGCGCGTGTGTGCAGGTATATATTGTATACACACACACAAACATATGTGTGTGAATACAGGTTCGTGTATTACGGATGAGAGTGCGTTAACAGGGGAGGCTATGCCTGTACAGAAGTATGCTGCCCCAAACTCTTCCATTATGTATAATCCACAAGGTAACGGTGCACGACACACATTGTTTTCAGGTACCACTGTTCTACAAGCTGGTAACTCTGGTGAACAAGTGCTAGCAATCGTCACAGACAGGTTCTCTCTCTGTCTGTCTCTCTCTCGTATATGTGTGTGTACCTTACAAGTTATACTCATGTACGTAACATCACATAACACCACATGTACAGCGATCATACATTGTCTAGTCTTACTCATACCAGAGATAATACATAAATATAAAGACATATGCAAGTGCGTGTGTGTGTTAATCTAGATTCTGTGCAGGAATGAATACGTCAAAGGGGAAGCTATTATCATCAATATTATACCCACAAAAGATGGTTTTTAAGTATGACGAGGAGCTTCCTATTGTTACTTCACTCCTTGTCATTTACGGTATAGTTTGCTTCGGAATATCCATTGTTTTCCAGGTGCGTGCGTGCGTGCGTGCGTGCGTGCGTGTGTGTGTGTGTGTGTGTGTGTGTGTGTGTGAGAGAGAGAGAGAAGAGAGAGTTACTATAAATTAACATTCTTACTTTGTTTAGAACCATGCTGGGTCACAGAGTTACTGGGTTACAAAGTGGATATACTGCATGGCAATTGTTAGTCAGATTATGTCACCTTTGCTGCCTGTAGCCCTAGAAGTTGGTCAACTACACTCTGTAGAGCGACTCAAGGTAGGTGTGTTTGTGTGTGTGTGTGAATCTAAAATATATGTTCTGGTACTTAAATGAACATTTATGTGTATCATATACACATTGTATCAAACTATTGTATGTATAACGACTTGGTGATGCATATTATTTTAAAGGGACATGGTATTTAATCGATCAATGAATACCCTATACACGGATGGTGTACACCATGTAGTATATCAAACTGTATTTAATATTGGTATTCTGTTGCTCATGAAAGCAGTTGTTTGTTAAAGCACTGATGCAGAGACAATGTAGTTGATAGTATATCAAATAGTTTACATAGGATATATATCTCTATAGATAAGCAGATAATTAGATGTCGCAACGAGTTTGATCGTATATTAACTAGTAGATCAATATATCAAACGAGTATTGTTTTAACTGTTTGGTTTTTCGTATTTCAAGTACATATCTATTCGTATTTTCTATGCAATATTGAGTCATCGCATATGTGTGTGTGTGTGTGTGTGTGTGTAATTGCATGTATTTTGTACGTTCACATGGTTATTATACTAATTTCTATTTATTTGGACAGAAAAATGGTATATTTTGCTTAAACCCAAAGCGTATAGCGATTGCAGGTAAAATACGTGTATTTTGCTTCGACAAGACTGGGACTTTGACAAAAGAAGGGCTCGACTTTGTGGGTGTTCACTGTGTTAAGAGATCCGAAGAATCTACCTCGTTTAATCAGGTTTTAACACAAGATTATGATAAGCTCGTTTTACACGGCCTTGCTACTTGCCATGCTTTGTCCAAGTTTGGGACTGATTACGTTGGGAACCAAGTCGAGGTGTGTGTGTGTGTGTGTTGAGCGAGAGGAGAGGGTCTAACCGCTTAATAGAAATCGAGGTGATAACCATATAGTATGTATGAACACGTATGTGTGTGTAGGTATGTGTAGACTTCACAGAGGGAGAGAGAGAGAGCACCTAATACCCATATACAGCATTTATAGAAATATATATGTTATTCTTTGATATATAAATAATTTTCTTCTTTTTTCAGGTGAATATGTTCAAATCTGTAGGGTGGGATTTATGTGAACTACCGGATGGCTCAGTAGAAGTTTTGAACCATGGTAAAAGGTTAATTATTGTCCGACGTAATGAGTTCGACCATACACGAGCAACTATGAGTGTCATTGTTCAAGATGACGATGGTTTTCACATATATTGCAAGGTATATATATGAGTGCCTATGTGTATGTAAAATAATATATATTACATATATACGTAGTATAATATATGTAACTGTGTGTAGATTCTCTCTCTCTCTCTCTCTCTCTCTCTCTCTCTCTATATATATATATATATATTATATAATACTAGGGGATACATGTGGATATGTATGACGTATACTGTATACGAATGAATAATACCTACTAATAACTGTAGATTATATATACTGTGTTCTGCTAATACATATATCATATTATATAATGTTATACTGCATAATATATAATTATATGTATTTTGCAGGGATCCTATGAAAGAATACAAGAGTTAAGTATACAAGAAAGCCTTCCTCCAAACTACATGTCTACTGCACAAACACACGCACTCGATGGGTGTTATGTTTTAGGCTTAGCACACAGGTAATTATTATTATTTTTAATTCACAATACAATAATATAATAAATTTTAGTATAATAAAATAGATATATCTTTATGCAGGAAATTAGATTCTTCAATGACACTGGAGGATATTCTTTCACTGACCCGTGAAGAAGTGGAGAAAGAGCTTATGTTTTTAGCTCTTGTGTTATTTCGTAATGAGCTTAAACCTGAGAGCCGGGAAGTTATTAGATCTTTGAAAGAAGGCGAGGTTAAAATACTATATATATCTACACATGTGTATGGTGTTACTATACACACACACACATACAAATCTATTATATATACTAATTTTGTATGTATAGAAACACCTTTGTTTTGTGTATAAGTATGAATGCATGGACATAAACTGATGTATCTCATGATTATCTAGTTTAACTAAGTATTCCCTCAGAAACGTATTACTTGTGTCAAGTTTCCTATTATATATCTATCTGAAAGTTTTTTAGTTTACTAAATTGTTTTATTTTTGTAATAGGTTCGTCCAATTATGTTAACTGGTGATAATGCTCAATGTGGACATTATATTGCAAAACAGTCTGAGATGGTGGCATCACATGTACAGGTTCTTCTTGGTGATATTACTTCTGGAAAGTACGTCCTTTTTTATATGCACGTGTCTGTGTGTGTATGTAAGCACATACATATTGATACTGTGTCTCTCTCTCTATGTATGTACGTATGTATGATAGTTTATGATAACTACTCAAAAGTATACTTAGCATGAAATCAAACTAATTCATTGAAATTATATAATTTTGCTTATTTTACAGTGTTATATGGACACCTGTGAAAGGAGATTCAACATCTAATGAAGGTTTAATTACGAGACCACTCACAACGGATGAGGTTATGGCTCAGCACATTAAGGGACTAGAAGGAGGTATTTTAGAGCTTGCTGTAACTGGAAAAGCCTTCAACTCCCTAAGGTACAATACTTGTGTGTGCATGCGTGAGTGTATATATAGATATATTTATCTATATTATATAAAAGATGTTATATATGTTATAAGTTTCATGAAGTGTAAATTTGTTCAGGATGTCTGAAGCTATGGACAGGCTTCTTTTTCATACACGCATCTTTGCTCGTTTCACACCTACTGATAAGGTGGGCTTATAAACTGTACATATGCACATATGTATGTGTGTGTATGTGTATACCTATATGCACATATGTATATTCTCTTGTTTTGTGCAGGTGAGAGCTGCAACTATGCTTAGAGACAGGGGATTAATAGTGGGGATGTGTGGAGACGGGGGAAACGACTGTGGGGCATTGCGAGCCGCTCATGCTGGGATTGCTCTTAGTGAAGCTGAAGCCTCTGTTGTATCCCCGTTCACATCTAAGGACAAATCGGTACAACACACGCGCGCGCGCGCACACACACACACATATATCTGTGTGTGTGTGTGTGTGTGTGTGTAATAAGAGATTAGATATACGTTAATCTTATTGTTTCCCAGTTGGATTCGGTTGTTGACCTGCTACGCGAGGGACGTGCTGCTCTACACACCTCGTTTGCATGCTACAAGTTTCTCATCATTTATGGACTTATGTTTTCCATCCTTAAGCTATGTGCTTACTGGTATATATTACACTCACACACGCGCGCGCGCACGCACACACACTTGTTCCGTATATATATACACATAATAGTGTTTGTGCATCTCTCTCTCTCTCTCTGTTCTATATCTATATTTTTAAAGTTCTCTGTCTATAAAAGACACTCATATCATATATATAGTTAATAATACATATAAGAATATTATGACATTCATAAACTATGCATGTTTCTACACACATATGCATGTATATGTGAATGTTTTGTTCTAAGGTATGGGATTATTCCTTGTCAAATGGATTACTTCTTTATTGACGGTGTTGCTGTTCTAACGTTGGGATATGCAATGACTCTAAGTTATCCCGAAGACAAGCTTGGAAAGGTTTATATATTTCACACACACACATGCACGGACTCTCTCTCTCTCTCTCTCTCACACACACACGCACACACACTCAATGCTAATGTTTTATTATTTTTAGGATCGGCCAACTTCAAGTTTGTTGGGACCTGAGAACTTGGCATCTGTGTTAGGAGTGTGGATTATCAACTTGTGTTTTCTTATTGGGGCAGTTTCCCTAATGGCAAGTAACGAAACTACGTCAAATGGCCTGCAGCGTAAGTATTTAGATATATAAACACACACATAGTCAATTTGGTAAACTAAGTTTGTTATTAATTTATTATTTATAGTTATTCACATGAGGCAAGCTGGTGGACACTAAGTGATAACTGGGAATCCACGGTGCTGTTTTTTACTATGTATTTCCAGTTTATAACATCTGCCTTTGTGTTTACATTCGGATCCACGTTCAGGAAAAATGTCTTCCAAAATTACCTTCTCATGGTAAGCATATACTGTATGCACATGCTTTGGGTGTGTGTATGCATAGATTTTGTTATATTATAAGATCGAAGCCATAAAACCGGTATATCGTATTCTTATTCTCTCAATAATCTATAAGTGTATAATGGACTCTCTCTCTCTCTCTCTCTTAAACACATAAGGTTACCACAAGTTTCTGTATAAATGATGCATATATATATATATATAATATATATATACAATAAATTACTAAATATATAATTTACTAACTTCGTTATTATTTAAAAACATTTCAGGGATCTTATGCAGGATTGGTTATACTATTTACCTTACTGTTACTTCTTCCCTATAGTTCTTTTACCCGCTTATGGCATGTAGCAAGTGAGCAGTTCAACAAGCGTGGCACTGACTCACCAGTCTGGAAATTATACCAGGTTTTGATATTTATATTAAGTATTTATAATCATTAAAACATATCATTTTCAGTTTCTTATATTATTTGATGGTTTTAGAAAACTATTATTACATCTAGCAGCTTTCCTTTTGTATTAGTGGAACAGACTCTTAACTAAGATTACTTTTAATATTTGATGTAGCAAAATGGGGGTAGTCCTTCGCCTGAAATGCCACTGAGTTTTCGACTACATCTATGGTTTATCATTGTTGGTAGCATGATTGGAAACTGTTTATGGCAAAAGGTACGTGTGTGTGTGTGTGTGTTCTTTGTGTTTGTCTGTTAATTACTACAAACACATAAATATGTATATCATATAATATATGCATAGAACTACATATATAAAAACATTTAGAGTATATATCTATAAACATTATAACATAATACATATATATAAAAGTATATATATTGTGTTTTATTTATTTAGGTGTTTGTCGACGGAGTTGTAGCCAGGGCTATAGCATATACATATCCTTCAAAGAGGCCAACTTTCCATTTGTAAACTTCAATAAAGGGGAGTTTATATTAGAAAAGCATATATTAGAGAGCGAAATAGAAGGTTAATGCAGGTTGTATCATTCACACAGACGCGCCAAGGGCATATTCTTTATTGTTAAGGGGTATATTCTATATAAATTCATGCTAAATATATAAATATCATGATGATTGGGCTGTGCGTGGCGTGGCGTGGCAGTGCGCTTGACATATATAAATGCAGGGTTTTGGAGGTGTAACAATATTTTTTTCAGTTTCAGAATTTCCCTTCGCTTTTCTCTCTTATCCCATATGATGTCTAAGGCAATCCTTGTGCTGTTGATGTGCACGATACTCTCCACGTCCTGCTGGGGTTATATTCCGGGTTATACTCCAGATGCAGAAGCTCTAATTGTGTTGAGATCCGCCCTTGAGGATCCAAGTGGTGCGCTGAGCAACTGGGTGAGAACGGGTCCAGACCCTTGCAGATGGTTTGGAGTCGTCTGCAACTCCAATTCCAGGGTGATCTCTCTGAAACTATCCAATCTCAAGCTCCGCGGGACTGTCACAATATCAACCACTTGGGACGCGTTAGGGCAACTCACAAATATCTCTCTGGATGGCAACAGTTTTGCCAACTCTCCTCTTCCTGTGGAGATCTTCACAAAGCTACCATCTCTTGCTTTTCTCAACGTGTCACACTCCAGCTTTGGCCCGGAATTTCCAAGGGATATCTCTTCTGCAGCTCACTTGTCAGCCTGGATGCTTATGGTAACAACTTCAAGGGCCCTTTTCCAACTGGAGTTAGTAAACTCTCTAAGCTTTCTTATCTTAATCTGGGCGGTAACTACTTTGATGGGTCTATACCACAATCTTTGGGTTCATGCAACAGCTTAAGAAGACTGTAAGTATCAGTAGTGTTATGTATATGTATTTACTAACAACGTATTTCTTCAGGTTACTGCAGAATAACACATTTTCTGGACAGATCCCGCAGGCTTTAGCCACACTTCAGAACCTTGTGGATCTGTAAGTTGTAGAGAGAGAGAGAGTATTCAAAATATCTAAGTTATGTACTTCTGTTTGCAGGAATGTTGCGAACAATAATTTGTCTGGTCCCATTCCATCTGGAGGTGTATTTGACAAACTCGATGCGAACAGGTACAACTTCCGTAGCTATTGTAAATATATATCTGATTTCTTCGTCTTTAGATTTGCAGGAAATCCAGGACTTTGTGGCAAGCTTGTTCATAAACCTTGTGCATAGGAGCACCATGTTGCCTTTCTTTCCTTTAAAATAAGATTCTTTTTTTTGGTCAGAATTGCTGTGGTAGTATATTTATATATATTCATCATGATTTCTCATTTATTTCGTATACATACATGTGTGTGTGTGTGTGTGTGTGTGTGGTGTAGACCGACACGTTGAACATGTACAGTTTATTATCTCATAAGTTTAAGTTTATGTAGCTTTTATAGCATCATATTGCATAACAATTCAGGAGATTTAAATCTATTTTATACGGAAGTACGTAATATTATATATAATTCGTATACATATAAAACACACCCAGATTGAGTATAACCAGGTAACATATCTAGAGGGTCCACCACGTGCACACCTTATACAGTGAAATCATGAGCTATGATTGCTCATGTCACAACACGATTACTTGTACAGTAACCTGCAATAGCTAGCATATATATTGGAGAGCCATAGTTTCAAGCAGCAATAGAAGATGGAATTCTGAGAGATTTGATGATGCTCCAGATGGAAGGACAGATATAATTATATACATCCTTGTTGTTGATCAGGTTGTCCAAATGGTGGAGACTATGTACAATGCTAATTGGAACCACATACATAGATCAGCAGTGTGTGGAGTGGGCTCTAATCAAAGTTCCAAGTTCTACAGTGTGGAAGTGGGCTCTAATCAGAGTTCCAAGTTCTTCTCCTACTGGTGCCGCACTAGATTGTCTGCATTTCATATTCTCATGCCAAGATACAAAAGGATGGACTATAGAGTAGAAAGGAACAAGATACACAAAGATAGATGAGCATGCTAGAGAAGAGTGTCATGAGGCCCATGTATATAGGCTCCTCCAAGGAACTGGGGACATGAGGTCGCAACCTCCAAATCTACTTTCAACAAATTATAAAGCTTGGCAAAATAATTGAAATGTTTTCATCTGATGTGGGACCGGTTGAATTTCCTCGGGAGTTAGAAATTTATAAGCAGCTTAAGCCACGTGTCGAATATTTTCGAGTATCCGCAGACACATCGTGCTCCAGCTAAAGGAATCAGAATCCTATAGAGGACAAAATGGGTGCTTAGACGCACGCAAACATTCAGAGTGCTCATGTGGAGATATGACTCAGGGAGGGTTAATTAACAACTCAAGGATCAAATCACCAATTTAGTATTTCATAGTATATTCTGAATTAGATGAGCAAGCTGACACGCCTTATTTTCGGGTGTAAAACTAAAATCTGCATTTTAAATGTATAACTTTATATAAAACCCTAAATATTATATAGTTAAAATGTAAAATTTGCACCAAAGAAACCAAAGATTATATGAGGACCAAAAGGAGGCAGTTCGTGGTACTCTGGAGCCCAAGAAGCAGTGGATATATATAGAAATACAAACAGGTGTTGAAACTACCTATGTAATACAAAAGAATTGGAGAGCCACAGTACGATAGTAGCAATTTAGTGATTTGATATTGGGATGTGATTTGAATAGTTTATTTTAAATCTTTTTGAATATTATAAAATAATTTTCAGGTTGAATCCGATTGAAAATCAACCATAAGTCAAAAGTGAATTTTGAAATATTTATGTTTTTTTTTTTATAGCTTTTGACAGAAAGATACATAACTTTATATGTGATTAGATGTCAATTTAAAGTTTTTTTTCATTACGTGGTTAATTGTTTATTCAAGTATATGTTTTTTACACTATTTAATTTTATAATTACATGACTTAAAAGGCCCATACATTGTGGTTATAAGTATACTTCATTACATAAGTTAATGTCATAATCCTATCAAAATTAAGAACCAATTTATGTTATGACAAGACCAATTTATATTATAATGAGGTTTCTATATTATTAGTACGGGTGACTATGATTTATATAAATCAAATAATTTTATTTTGTGTTATAAAGGCTCCTATACTATTTAGCCAGGTCACATTAATATATATGAAGAACCATGACATTTAGAATATTCAACATTATAAAATTAAAACATGTTTTATTTTTATTTTGACACAAGATGCAATGGGTAAGAAGCAAGTAAAGAGATTTACATATATCATAAGCAATGGGAAGTAGATAAATTAATTTGATAAAAGAATTACATAACAAGAATCACTCATTTACAAATGTGTCACATGCGTTTTTTCATTAAAAGTAAAGAGGATTATATTATAGTCAGAGTGATTTATTTTATCATTTAAATTTTTTTTGCATTCAAAAATATCAAAAAAAAAGAGTAAAATAAGGATCTTTTTGTAAATAAAAATCATATTGAAGAAACAAAATAAGTAAAATGGAATTTTCACGAAGATCTTAATAAGAGTAATTGTGAAATAATACAAATGATAAATTTATAACCATTTATACTAAGTTTATGTTTGAATTCTCGATTCATTTTTATAAAGGTTATATTGTAAAAATAATTTTTAAAGATGTTTCACCTTTTTGCCAAAGGTTTAATATCAAATTAGACAAGGAGAATTAAAAATATTTACTTTCTTTATAATGTCTCAATTGTTAAACAAATATAAAACGTTATCCTAAATTTGATTCTATTAAATGATGAAAATTATGTAATCTCTTGTCCATGATATTTAACAAACTTTGAATCTCATTCACAATTGATAAAAAAAAATTATAAAAATTTGATGATATACATTCACTGTGATGACTTTAATTTTATATGTACAAACTAAAGTAAAAGTGGAGTATTGAATATAAAAGTTTTAGCCAAAACTTAATTTAAAGACACATATATATTAGGTGATATTGCACTAACTTTATTAAGTCATTTGTACTTATTATTAAATGAGTTTGAAGAACATTTAAAGTTGGAGAGGAAATTGATTATGCTATTTCATATGAGTATTATGATATGTGGCTTTTTAAATAGAGTTTTATAATTGGTTTTTATTGTTAATTATCATACTCAATATAGTTTATTAAAACTATTTAATGAAGGCAAGTCTAGTTGTAGTAGGCGTTGTAATTAAGTGATAATTAAAATCAGGCATTTTAAAATATTTCAACATTTTAACAAATTCTATAAAACTTCAAAAAAACAAAAATATGAACAATTGAAAATATAGCTTTGCCCAAGTTTTAATTATTGAAATAGAAATGTTAGTAGTATTTACATGAAAAGAAATATTGACATTCGTGAAAAGTCACTCACATATTGTTACAGGTATGTGTTTTTTTACTTATTTAATGAAACATATGATTTTTCTTTAATGTTTATTCATTTTGTAAATTTGATTTATTATTTCAAGTTATTATTGATATAATTGCACACTCAAGCTTTAAATTAATGCAAGATTCGATAAATGAGAAATTTTTTGCTACCATTACAACTCCTAAGAAGGAAGATATAATAAAGTTTAAACTTCAACATAATATTACGAACCACACGAGTAAAACGATTTTTCTTGATTTTCTATAATGTTTATTCTTTCAACTTGGATATTGATAAATAAATGAATATTATGTCTTTTTCCAATGATATACTTCTTATGTATTAACAAGACTTATAACTTCATCAATTTTCAAGTGAGTTAAACTATTGTAATAAATTATAATAATACTATATGATTTTGGAGTGATCTCAAGTGACCTAAATTATTATCATAAATTATAACAATACAATGACTTTTGGAGTGATCTCAAAATTGTTACCTTGTTATAATATTGTTCTTATACATGTTAGGTGAAAGAACGTGGTCAAGACAATACCTTATATCACTGTTTTTAATTAAATATTGTGTTAATGAAGAATAAAATATTGATTTGATAAATAAAAATCTTAATTTCATATTTGTCATATTTCTAAATATACCTTTTATATATCATGAATATTTTAAAATATATTAGGTTTTGTTTTAAATATTTGAAATATTCTAGAGGGTATAATAAATTTAGTAAAATATTACTAACATATATATATGAACACATATTTATAAATTTAACATTATAAAGAAATTTAAGTTTTTTGAAAACCTTGACAATACATTGATTATGTATAAATCTAATTATGATTTTGTATTTATAAATATATTAATGTATATATGTTATATATATATATATATTATATATATATATGATTTATCTATTTATATTTACAAATTTTATTTATATTATATATGTTTTTATTCCTAGGTTTAGGTCAATCATTCGCGTGGTTGTAACTCCAATAACTAAGGGTTTGTTTTACTCATGGCCTTAATCTTCATTTTATTTCAATATCTTTTGTGTAACTCTCAACATACTTAAGTTGCATATCTCTTTATTTTTTATAAATATTGGTGATATAATATAAAAATTTAATAACTTCTCTTTAGCACAACTAAGCAAGAAGGACTCTCTCCATATCTATTTCTCCACACACACATAATTGTTTGTATGTATATCACATTTCTTATGTATGCATATTCTACCTTTATATATTATGTATATCCATTATACATATACTTGATATATTCATAAGGACTTTCAAGTAAGTTAAGAGTGATATTTGAATTCAAAACGTAACAAAGGTAACATCCAAACTTATATATTAATATGTACAATATAATAATATAATATATGTGCGTATTAATATATAAGTTGTAGATGTTAACTTTGTTGGGGTGTGACAATGTTATTTTAAAAAATTAAAGTCCTTAAAATAGGTAATTGTTTTAAATACATTAGCATAGAATAACATTATAGGCCTCTGGTCTTATTGTGTTGGTCTTCAAGATAAGAGTAATGATTAAGAAGGATAGTTAGGGGCATTTGTACATATGTGTTAATACACATTTAAGAATGCATATGTGTTAATATACATAAATATAATCTTTATATATATAAGTATTGAAAGTTGTTTTATACAATCAAGTGTGCATAAACGAAATCATTTTTAATTTTAAGAATGTACAATTTGCTTCTTAAAAAACTCTAAATTATTAAATTTTAATTTAAAGTTATTATCACGCAAATAATTGTGAGGCACTAAGTATTTTCCATATTAATTAAAAAGTAACAAACTTTATTACATGTTTTTAAGTTATTAGAAAAATTGACTTATGCAAAATAAAATTAAAAGTCTTAAAGAGAAAAATGTTTGGAACTCATTAACTATACTCAGAAAAGAAGTATAGGTTTTGTATTTTAAAAATATGAAAAACCACTTTCATAAATGTTATTTAAAATCGTAACATCAAACATATCAAAACTACAAAAAAAAAAAAAAAAAAATAAATTCAAAACAATACAAAAAGTTACATAAAAAATCACATTTAAAATATATCATATATCAACTCATATTAGTAATAAAATTAAACATGTAAATATATACAAAAGTCATATAAAATACATTACAACAAAATATATAAAATTTATCTAAAAAATCACATTAAATACTCCATAAGAAAGTCGTGTACAAAATCATGAAAAAAGACAACACGACAACATGTAAATCTTTGCATTTTGATTTTTTACGTCTTATATGTGATTTTAATTGCAATTTAGTTTATAAAAAGATATAAATAAACTCTATTCAAAAAACACATAAACAATTATGTAAAACATTACAAAGAAAAGAAAATTGAAAAAGTCACATAATAAATTACTATAATAATCATAAAAAACTCAATTTATTAACGTGTGACCTTCTCTTGCTACGATTCATGTGACTTTATATAATCAAAAATCACATTTTTTGAATTGTTATGAACCTAGTGAGGTGGGAAACTCTACTGTGGCCAGTAAATAAGAATTTCTTGTTTTTCCTATTTATTTTTTATATATATTTACATTAATGTAATTGTGACTGGAAAAGGGTGGTTCGATAGTTTATAAAGGAAGTCGACGCAAAGTGAAGATGGTTTATAAATTATAATGAAAAGTATATATATATATGTAATGATCCAAGCCAGAGTACATTTACAATTAGTTTTTTATTTTTTATTTTTTGCAGTGAAGATGGATATGCAATAGTCAACATTGGATAAGGTGGCTTGTTTTACACTGATGCACGTCAAATAATATTATTAAGGCAGAAGTTCTTTCAACTTCCATTGTTGTCAGCCAAGACGACAAAATGTTAGTTGTAATAATTTGGTAAATTTATATTTACGTTTTAACTGTTTATATATAACTAAAAATTAAAGTTGCATTTGAAAGTCAAAACATTCAAACAACCTTTCATAGTAGTCCAGGACGTGAGACGCCAGATTGAAATGTCGTTATAATACTTTATTGTGGGTCCATGATCATGGAAATGGTCGCGTCTGAATCCGAAATGGTCGCCGACTGTGTCTTCCCCGTCCCTTCTAAAAGTCAAACATGCATTGCGGGCTACTGGAGTTGTACTTGCTCAAGCTTTGTGATCAATGGATTCATGGTGCTGTTTGCGCTGTGGTATCGCAATATGGATCCTTGTCTTCTTCGCGATGAATGTTTCTTGAAGAATGTTTCCGCGCAACCAGGTAAGACTTTGAAGATGTACAGCAGACCATCTTGTGTACTCCATACATGTACAGGCTTCTTGAGCCTAGACTGCGGAGGTGATAAAGAATTCACGGATCCAATACAGGCATACACTGGATACCAGATAACAAGTACATCACCACAGGTGTGAGTGCTCTGATTTCCAGTGAGAACCTGGGAAACTACCAAGCAGTACCAGACTCTACGCTACTTCCCAGACAAGTCCAGGAAGCACTGCTACGCTCTGCCAGTGGAATCCGGTGGAACTTATATCTTAAGACCCGGTTTCGCCTACGGCAACTATGACAGACGTTTGAGAACGGAGAATTCCGTCTTTGTAGATGTTATAGTTGGTGCTAACTATTTCTACACAGCAAATGCTTACAATGGACTACGATTTCATCGTCAAAGCTCCAAGCTCGGGGAACACATTGAGCGTCTGCGTGGCATCAAACTCCATCTCTTCAGTAGATGTCCCATTCATCTCTATGGAACTGAGGAAACTAGCTGACGATATGTATGGTCTGGAGCAAAACCAAGCGTTTCAGTTTACAGAAGATTAAACTTGGCTGCGCCTTCAAAAGACAATATCAGGTTCTTCGCACTAATAGAGGAAGTTATCGACCTTGAACTTTGCTTGTCTTCTGTTTTGAAGGTATCCTCTGGATGAGTACGACAGAATATGGGGTCTGATAAGATTTTCGGGACATATCTAGGGTCCGAGTATCCCAACATCTCTACAACTTCAGAGGTCTCTGTAGGAAAACTCGAACAAGCCACCCTCGGCAGTCATGAGTACAGCTATAGTTTCAAACTCGACCATTCTCTTTGAGTTCCCGAGCACAACTCTAGACGAAAGCTCCTTGTACTCCTACGCCTTCTACTTTGCCGAGCTTGCAAAGCTCAACAAGACAAGGAGATTCTCTATTGGGAGATCAACAACTTGTCTTCCGTTTCCTTTCTAACATTGAGCTTTGACATGGGAAAGGTGCCGTTAACTTCAACCGAGTACTTTTCTGATGCTCCCGAGGCTCTCACTCCCACGACCAAGTTCACCTTTAATTCATCAACTTCTCCAGGAGTCATCCTGAATGCAGCTGAAATCTTCCGCTCTATCGCTCCACTCCACCCTGGAACTGACGGTGACGATGGTAACTTACGTACACTCTCATGGAGCTGAGCTTTACAGTCGCTTTGTTTGCAGTTAGTGCAATCGAGAATATCAAGTCCTACTTCAACTTGTCTGGATGGTCAGGTGATCCTTGCTTCCCAGACGGTACTCGTGGGACTGGATAATCTGCAGCAAGAGCTCTGCCAGGATCATCGGGCTCAAACTTTCGAATCGGAACTTACAAGGTTTCATTCCTCAGAGCATCACTCAGCTAGTGCATCTCCAAGAGATGTAAGCACAGCTTGCATGCACAGGTTTCAGACGATAAACATATGGTGTTCTTTCAGATACCTCGACAACAACAGCTTTCGAGGCTCCATACCAGACTTCAGCTCGCTCCACAACCTGACTGTTCTGTAAGTTCATCTCTTTCCATTGGAAAAACATGTTGAACTGTCTTGGTCTTGAAGGAACTTGCAGAACAACAATCTCACAGAGATCTGCCTTACGCAGAAACCAGGACTTCTCTCAAGTAAGCCGGTCGTTCTTTGGAATGCATACTGACGTGAAGAATCTTACAGCGTCTCTGGAAATCCAGCTTCAACGTGTTCCTTCCCTGCTTGCCTTCAAAGAGAAGAGCTCCACAGCTGTCATTGTCGGAGTCACAGTACTTGTGCAGTAGCTCTTGTAATTCTAGTTGCTGTGTTCTTCCTGAGAAAGAAGAAGAAACCGCCTTCAGAGGCCGCTTCCGCACTGATGCCAAGGCCAAGAGGTTCACGTATAAGGAGATTGTAGAGGCAACAAACTCCTTCAAACCAAGGTCGGGGAAGGCAGTTTCGGTCCGGTGTACCGTGGCTGTCTCCCCAGCGGACAAGAGGTTGCTGTGAAAGTACACTCAGATAAGTCTCCTCAAGGTCTCCTTCAATTCAACACTGAGGTACGTCTCTCACCTCCATGCATTTGTTAGACTGAATAGAACTCTTGCAGATTGATATACTCTCTCTTGTCCACCACAAAAACTTGGTGGATTTTGTGGGATTTTGCTCTCACCAGTCCAAACTTATCCTTGTCTATGAGTTCTTACCAAATGGGAGTCTCAAGGATCACCTGCGTGGTAACATAAACCGGTTTTAGCTCTCTAAGTTACAAGTTTCTGGCACAGGTAATCGACGTACGCATCTCAACTGGAAACGGAGGCTTGGTATTGGCTTGGAGGCGGCTCAAGGTATTTGGAAATATACACGGTTTGTGGTTCTGAAAGTTTTGCATGTCCGGTGAAGGTTTGGATTACCTACACACTGGATGCAAGCTTGGAATCATCCACAGAGATATCAAGAGTACAAACATACTTTTGAGTTCCACAAAGGTGGCCAAGATTGCAGACTTTGGTATTTCTAAACTCTACCACAAGGACAGAGGTACTCATATCTCCACAATAGTTAAAGGAACGCTGGGATATCTCGATCCAGAGTAAGCGATAGAAGCAACTCCATTTGTTACTGCTGTTCATGTTTGTTTTGTGTGTGTAAGGTACCACGTTACCAACAGGCTAACGGAGAAGTCTGATGTCTTCAGCTTTGGAGTCGTCCTGCTTGAGTTGGTAACCGGACGTGAACCTATAGACCAGACACTTCCAGATGATGAAGTTAGCCTAGTTCAATGGGTAAGCGTTGCCCTAGAATGACGTCTTTGGAACTTATAGCGTTGGCTTTGTGGCATCAGGTCAGAAGGGAGCTTGACAAAGGCAATCTGACGGCTGTGGTTGATTCAACAATCACTAGTTATAATGACCAAGCAGCTTGGAAGATGCTGGAGGTGGCTGTCTCGTGCACGGAGTATAATTCTGTAGACAGACCTAACATGAGCACTGTGGTGAGTGAGTTAAAAGAGGCAATCAATCTGGAGAATTCCATGGCTTGAATTGAAAATGTAATTAATATAATTAAACTTTCCTATCGTAAGTTGCTTTCCACTTCCCAGAACCAATGCAACGATTTTAACAGTCCTTGTTGACTAGCCTGATCTGTTAAATACACACATATATAATTTACTTTTGAATGTATATATTTCATTTTTTTTTTATATATATAAATTATTTTTCTTATATAAACGTATGTGATCCATTATTAATAAATCACAAGTGAATCACATTTATTTAATAACAATCACGAATATATTTAAAATATTTTCTAAAATAAGCTAAAAATTATTTTGTTGTTAAGTGCAGATAAACAACATGCTCTACTATACGTGCATGGCAAGACATGCAAATAACTTATTCATACATATATGCTCAATAAACATACATAGATATTCGTTATATAGATGAATTGTGTGTGTGTGTGAGAGAGAGAGAGAGAGACCCCCAAACACACGCACACACGCAATATACAATACAAACAAAACATTACTCTCTCATATATGATAATCTGCAGTGTATGTTATATATTTTGTTATGAGTATATCAAATGTACCGTAACACATATTATATATAATTGTGGCTTTTATATACATACTTTATGTGACAACACACTATTGGGGTATACATAATTTACACCATTTATATATGATAATATATATAGTGTTTATGTCCGTGGTTACAAACACATGGAAACATGTATATGAGTTGGAAAGATACTACGATCCCAGTGAAAGCTCTATATGACTTTTTAAGTTATATTTATAAATATTGAATTATTTATTTTCCGGCTGCTCTCTCTCTCGACTTCATTTTAATAATAGATCGATTACATACATATACACATGCCAAATACACACACACACACTGTATAATAAGATATTAGATATATGTTAATCTTTTGTTTTTCGGTTGTTGACCTGCTTGCTGCTCTACACACCTCGTTTGCGTGCTACAAGTTTCTGATCATTTATGGACTTAATGTTTTCCATCCTTAAGCTATGTGCTTGCTGGTATATATTACACTCACGCACGCGCGCGCGCCCGCAGACGCAGACGCACACACTTGTTCCGTAGATATGTATGCATACATGCACAAGTGTTTGTGCGTGTCTCTCTCTCTCAAGGTTCTATATCTATATATTTGAAGTTCTTCTCTATAAAAAAAACACTCGTATCTTATTAATATAGTTAATATTACATAAATGTATAATGTGACATCCAATAAACTATGCTTGTTTATATGCATAACCATATATGGGATCATTCCTTGTCAAGTGGATTTCTTTATTGATGGTGTTGCTGTTGTCACGTTGGGATATGCAATGACTCTAAGTTATCCCCAAGACAAGCTTGGAAAGGTTTATATTTTCAGAAACACACATACACGGAGTGTCTCTCTCACTCCCTCACTCAAACACACACTTCTCTATGTTAGTATTTAATTATTTTTGGATCGGCGAGAACTTGGCATCTGTGTTAGGAGTATGGGTTATCAACTTGTGTTTTCTTTTCTTATTGAGGCAGTTTCCCTAATGGCAAGTAACGAAGACTTCGTCAAATGGCCTGATGTGGATTAAGAATTAAAATTAGGTTAAGAATAATAATTCAGCCGAAAGTCCAAGTTAAAGACAATTGTTTAACTTAGGAATAACTGTGATTATAATTTAGGAGATTAAGTATAAATTCATTATATTAAGAATAATAATTACATTAAAGTTAATTAAATAATTAAGTTCATGTATAAATTTTTTAAAATAAACTCACTAAATTAAGAATAACAATTGAGTTACTCAGGAATATAAAAATAACATTTATGTTAAGGGTTTAAATTAAAAATAAATACACTAAATTAAAAATAATAATTGAGTTAAGAGTCCAACATACACGTTAACAATATTTCATTAAATTAAGAATAATAATTAAGTAAATAATAAATTATTATTGAATAATTAAATCCACAACCATTACTTAGATCCTAAACCCATATGAGCAGTTGAATTAAATAATATTTATATGTATATATACTTTTTTGATAACCATATTTAATAATTCTTTTTAATTTAGTTACATTTTTTTCAACTTGTTTATCCAAAAGACCTATTACAAGACATACATTCAAAAAAGTAAAGAATACACTTTATCTTTGTCAAGAGCTTTCTTGATTCTTTTTTCTTTTAATTATATTTTCTGCATTTCTTTAAATGTTTATTGATATTTACTTTTTTTTAATCGTTTGTTAGTGTTCATTTTCATTTTGTTATTTTTGAATGTATTTTAAAAGATGATAGAAAGAACTTGAAGGTTTCACATGATTATGCATTGGTTTCTATAAATTATATTTTTGATTAAGTAATTATAATAAAGTCATATAAAAACTTCAGCTTTAACATCTTCATCCACTGTCACTTCTATATTATTATCGTCATTATCGTACATATTTTAATTTATGATTAAAATCTTGAAGCATACCAATACACTAACTTATAGATAAAGGCGAATTTAAAATGAAAGTTAACATAAATGTTAAGATTGTGTTAATTATAAATAATGAATATGTATTTATGTTTGTACGTGTGTGTAATTACATAAAGAGCAAGTTGTGTTTGCATGTGTGAATATACATTTTTGTGTTTGTGATTATATAAAGAGTGAAGATTGTGTGTTTACATGTGCATTTGTGTTTGTGTGTGTGAGAGATTAAAATTGTGTGTGATCATGTGTTGTGTTTGTTTATGTATGATTAGAGAGACAAAATTGCATGTTTACATGTGTTTGTGTTTGTTTATATGTGATTAAATAAAAAGATTATGTGTCTATATGGATTTGGTTTTTATGTGTGTGTAAGTAAAGAGAGAAGACTGTGTTTGCAAGCATTTTTATGTGTGAGAGATAAAACATTATGTATTTGGTGTGCGTGAAAGAGAGCTTTTTTTTTTGTATATATATAGGTTTATACTATTTTTGTTATTGTTTGTGTGACATTGTTAAAATGAAATTTGTTATATGAATACACTTAAAGCAAGCAAAATTTTATAGAAATATACAATAAATACAAATGCATATACATATTATACATATAATAATGTGAACACATTTTTTAAATTTATGTGCACATACAAATATATAAATAAAGACACATTAAAATGTATACAAAACAATATGATATGTAGGGTATATGTCTATTTGATTTTTATTATGTGAGAATGTGTTAAGCCTTCAACTTTCTTTCTTAATTAATAAAAAATCTTTGGCAAATGTTTACATAATTCATCTTTCATAAATTCAAGAATTTCATTTTTAACAATGCCCTCAATTATCCTTCTTAATTATTATTTCCATCTTGACTTGAAGATTAACACAACATGATCGGAGGCTTATAACATTATTTCCATACTAATGTATTCAAAATAAATACCTGTTTTTAGTACTTTAATTTTTTTTCAAAGTAAATTGTTGTGCCCAATCAATAAAGGATAATGCAACATTCACGACTTATATATTGATATGTATATTATTATATTATATATTAAATTCAAATATCACTCTTAACTTACTTGCTTCTTCTATATGTGTATGTAAATTGTTAAGTATCTATATGATGGATATACATAATATATAAAGGTATATTATGCATACAAGTGAGATGTAATATACATACATACAATTACATGTGTGGAGAGAGAAACATGGAGAGAGTCTTTATTAATTGCTTCTTCACAAAGGTAATCAGTTGTGCTAAAGTTCTTAAATTTTTATAATGTTATCTCATCAATATTTATGAAAAACAAAGAGATATGTCATTGAAGTATGTTGGGAGTTGCATAAAAAGACATTGAGATAAAATGAAAATTAAGGCCGTGAATAAAACAAATCCTTAGTCATGGAGTTGAAATCATTGAATGAAGAGATGCCGTGAATGGAGCTACCCTAAACACTAACAAAGTTATATTATATAGGAATATAAACATATATAATATAAATAAAATCTATAAATATAAAATAGATAATCATATATATATAACATAGATACATTAATATATTTATAAATACAAAATCATAATCAAATTTATACATAATCAATGTTTGTCAAGGTTTTTTAAAAAACTTAAATTCCTTCGTAATGTTAAATTTAATGTATCCATATATATGCTACTAAATTTATTATTTTACCTTCTAAAATATTTTTAATATTTGAAAAAAAACCTAGTATATTTTAAAATATTTATTTTTTATAAAACATGAGTATAAAATTAAGATTTTCATTTACCAAACCATATTTTATTCTTCATTAACATAGCATTTATTTGAAAATAATGTTATGAGGTATTGTATCAACTGTATTCATGCAAGTTGTAACTAAAATGGCAGGCTATAGTCCCATTTCCTAATAATTAGCAATTTTAGCTATTTAATTAGTATTTTCTAATATTAAAGAATATTCTTTAAATATATATTTGAAAACAGAATATTCTTTAGAATATTCTATTTTGTATTCCCCTTTAATAAATTATAGCATTCATTTAATAAATAGAAAGTATTAAATTATATAATATATTGCCTAATATAACAATTAAGGAAGAGCATAAGAGGTACATTATATAAATATTGATGTTGTTATTAAAATATTAATATTTAATATAACATTATTAATTAAAAATTTTAGTAGTATATATATATATATATATACAAATCCTAATAATATATTCAATCTTCCATATCATTTTTTAAATTTATATAGTTAAGTAAACAATTTGGTACTATTAAAGAGTTTATAATAATTATGAATATTATATATATTTTATAATTTTGTAATTGCTTTAAGCTTCAGAAAACATACATTCCCTTAGTTTTGTTAATGTGACTTTATCAACGCTTCTTGACATCCACCCATATCGAATGGATTTAACATTTATAAAACATGCTGGGTCTTTTTGATTGGGAGACCATGTTTTCTCTAGGCATCCATTATATCTTTCGCTCTCCTTCTCGTGTCGCCTTTTTTGTGGTTTGAACCATGCAACCTTAACAATACTATTTTTTGTGATTATTTCATGTGTGTCGATAATTTGACCCATCCAAATAGGCTGATTATATGACGCATCTGAAGTAATGAGAACTATCATTAGTTTTTAAGATCCCTGCACCAATCAAAGTATGCTTTGGGTTTTTGTTCCTTTGGTTCACTTCTACATCACTTACTGATTCTATGTTGTCTGTGCTCAATGATGTCATTTTAATCTCTTCTCGCCACCTTGTTTTAGGCCAAAAAGGTGTTGCAATTACTTGTGACAGTAAGTCCTTCCAACTCTCGAACAACAGTCTCCCAATAGTCGACCACATGCTTATATAATTCTGAGTAACCAGTTGCCTTATTAGAATTCTTGCATTGATTTTTGAACCCATGTCAATTTTTTTAATGCCATCAATAATAACCTCTTGTTCCTTGAGCGGGCACTCAATGGAATAAGGTCTGGTGTCCTTCTGGAGAAGTGGCTTTCCATTCTTTCACTTTTAAAAAGCATTAACCCCTCTTTTGGTAACACTCATGCTTGATGGCCGAACTTATATTGCATAATAGGTATCCTCGTATAGAGAAAAAGAATTGTAACGTACAACTAAAGAATCACTCCCCTCTTTTATTATATCCTTGAGAAATTTTTTGAAGTCTGGCACTCAGTCACAAGCAAAGCACAACTTTTTGGAGATGCAATTTTTTAAAAAGATTTATCATATGCGGTAAGGTAAGTGCACTTGTCTTTTTTGTAGAGTTGGAGACCTTGCTGAAAAACGCATCAATATCTTCATGAGTGTGACTAACCATAAGAAAACTAAGTGATTGTTTCAAACACCTTTGGCAACAAGCATTGACAAATATGTTAGCACATATTTAGAAATAAAAGTAAGTATGAGCTTGAGAAACCTTAAGTAAAATGATTTACTTATTTTTGTTCTCGCCTGCACAATTATCCATCTGTAAAAGCAAATGACGAGGAAGTTTATTTGATGTTAAGGACACATGTACACTATTTAGAACCTGAACTCTCAATAGGGCCATCTGTTTTTGTGCAGGTTGCTGACAATGCCTCTCATATTCCCAAGTAACCTCAAGTGCAGACTGTTCATGAGGCATTATGTAAAGGTTGAAAGTGTTGTTTCTTCACTTTGAGATTACTGATAGGACGTGTCTGTGAGTGAGCTTCAAGGTTTCTGAAACACATGGCCAATAACCCAATAGCGAAATTGGAGTCGCTAGACCAATGTGGAAGTGAAGAAACAACACTTTACCATCTCTTGCTTTCTCAACGTGTCACACTCCAGCTTTGGCCCAGAATTTCCAAGGGATATCTTCTGCAGCTTCACTTGTCAGCTTATGGTAACAACTTCAAGGGCCCTTTCCAACTGGAGTTAGTAAACTCTCTAAGCTTTCTTATCTTAATCTGGGCGGTAACTACTTTGATGGGTCTATACCACAATCTTTGGGTTCATGCAACAGCTTAAGAAGACTGTAAGTATCAGTATTGTTATGTATATGTATTTACTAACAACGTATTTCTTCAGGTTACTGCAGAATAAAACATTTTCTGGACAGATCCCGCAGGCCTTAGCCACACTTCAGAACTTGTGGATCTGTAAGTTGTAGAGAGAGAGAGAGTATTCAAATATCTAAGTTATGTACTTCTGTTTGCAGGAATGTTGCGAACAATAATTTGTTCTGGTCCCATTCCATCTGGAGGTGTATTTGACAAACTCGATGCGAACAGGTACAACTTCCGTAGCTATTGTAAATATATATCTGATTTCTTCGTCTTTAGATTTGCAGGAAATCCAGGATTTGTGGCAAGCTTGTTCATAAACCTTGTGCATAGGAGATTCTTTTTTTTGTCAGAATTGCTGTGGTAGTATATTTATATATTCATCATGATTTCTCATTGAATTCCTTGTAGTAAATCATTTCGTATACATACATGTGTGTGTGTGTGTGTGTTACTGTAACATAGACCGACACGTTGAACATGTACAGTTTATTATTTCATAGTTTAAGTTTATGTAGCTTTTATAGCATCATATTGCATAACTTCAGGAGATTTAAATCCATTTTATACGGAAGTACGTAATATATATTAATTCATATAATAAAAACACACCAGATTGAGTATAACCAGGTAACATATCTAGAGGGTCCACCATGTGCACACCTTATACAGTGAAATCATGAGCTTTGATTGCTCATGTCACAACATGATTACTTGTACAGTAACCTGCAATAGCTAGCATATATATTGGAGAGACATAGTTTCAAGCAGCAATAGAAGATGGAGGAATTCTGAGAGATTTGATGATGCTCCAGATGGAAGGACAGATATAATTATATACATCCTTGTTGTTGATCAGGTTATGCAAATGGTGGAGACTATGTACAATGCTAATTGGAACCCACATACATAGACCAGCAGTGTGGAAGTGGGCTCTAATCAGAGTTCCAAGTTCTGCAGTGTGGAACTCCAACTCTTCTCATGTATTCTTCTCCTACTGGTGCCGCAGTAGATTTTTTCATCTGATGCCTGGACCGGTTGAATTTCCTGGGGAGTTAAAAATTATAAGCAGCTTAAGCCACGTGTCGAATATTTTCGAGTATCCATTTGCGCAGACACAGCTAAAGGAATCAGAATCCTATAGAGGACAAAATGGGTGATTAGACGCACGCAAACATTCAGAGTGCTCATGTGGAGATATGAAATACTCAGGGATACCATGCAGCTGGGTTAATTAACAACTCAAGGATCAAATCACCAATTCAGTATTCATTTCATAGTATATTCTTAATTAGATGAGCAAGCAGAACTATGGGGGTCACACAATGCTTATTTTCGGGTGTAAAACTATAATTTTATATAAAACCCTAAATATTATATATTTAAAATGTAAATTTTGCACAAAAAAATGGGCATAGCAGGGGTGAAGAAACCAAAGATTATATGAGGACCAAAAGAGGCAGTTCATGGTATTCTGGAGCTCAAGAAGCAGTGGATATATATAGAAATAAACAGGTGTTGAAACTACCTATTTCATACAAAAGAATTGGAGAGCCATAGTACGATAGTAGCAATTTAGTGATTTGATACTGGGATGTGATTTGAATAGTTTATTTTAAACCTTTTTAAATATTATAAAATAATTTTCAGGTTGAATGGATTGAAAATCAACCACAAGTCAAAAGTGAATTTTGGAATTTTTATGTTTCTTTTTACAACTTTTTATATGTGATTAAATATCAATTTGGTTTTAATAAAGTTTTTTTTCATAAATGTGGTTAATTGTGTATTGAAGTATATGTTTTTTTACACTATTTTTTTATAATTATATGACTTAAAAGGTGCATACATCGTGGTTATAGGTATACTTCGTTACATAGCTTAGTGTCATAACACTGTCCATCAAAATTAAGAACCAATTTATAATATAATGAGGTTTCTATACTATTTAACACATGTGACTATGATTTATATAAATTAAATAATTTTATTATGTGTTACAAGGGCTCCTGTACTATTTTGAATAAAGTGATTACACAATGTAAGAACCATGAAATTTAGAATATTCAACATTATAAAATTAAAACATGTTTTATTTCTATTTTGACACAAGATGCAATGGGCAAGAAGTGAGTAAAGAGATTTATATGTATCATAAGCAATGGGAAGTAGATAAATTAACTTGATAAAAGAATTACATAACAAGAATCACTCGTTTACAAATGTGTCACATGCATTTTTCATTTAAGTGAAGAGGGATTATATTATAGTCAGAGTGATCTCTTTTATCATTTAAATTTTATTTTGCATTTAAAAATATCAAAAATAAAATTAGTAAAATGGAGAAACAATAGAAATCTTTGCGAAGATCTTAATAAGAGACAAATGACAAATTTTGTAACCATTTATACTAAGTTTATGTTTAAATTCTCGATTCATTTTGACAAAGGTTATATTATAAAATAATTAAAAAATTTATTTTAAAGATGTTTCACCTTTTTGCCAATGTTTAAATATAAATTAGACAAGGAGAATTAAACATTTTATTCCACATATTAAATAGCATGTTTGAATGATTAAAAATGCTGACTTTAAATACAAAAGTTTACCATTTAGTAGTTTGACAAAAATATTCAACATCAATAAAGTTTGTACAGGTAGGTAAAAAACATATGGTTTAACATGTGGTTTCATATATGGTTTTTGACTACTCTTATTGTAGGATACGCATGATTGCGAATCCATTAAAAATAGATTATAACTTAGACCTTCTATAAGAGTATTTTCTAAAAGGATCTAAGGCATTAGCAAAACTGAGATGCATAGAAAAAAAATCATTAAAGTCTAGTTATTTTTAAAAAATTTGAAAGAGTGAAAAATGGAGGCCCTTTTTTTATAATGTCTCAATTGTTAAACAATTAAATGTTACCTTAAATTTGATTCTAGTATTAAATGATGAAAATTATGCAATATCTTGTTCATGATATTTAACAAACTTGAATCTCATTCACAATTGAAAAAATTTATAGAAATTTGATGAATCTATTCACTGGGATGGTTTTAATATGTATAATAACTCTATATGTATAAATTAAAGCAAAAGTGAAGTATTAAATATGAAAGTTTTGAGCACAAATGACTTAATAGAAGTTAATGCAATATCACATAATAATATGTCTTTTAGAATAAGTTTTGGCTAGGTAAGACACTTTTAATCCCCTTTTTGTTATTATTATTAAATGAGTTTGAAAAACATTTTAAAGTTGGAAAAAGAATTGATTATGCTCTTTCATATGAGCACTATGACATGTAAGCTTTTAAATAGTTTTAACTTAGAGTTTTATAATTGATTTTTATTATTAATTATTATATACTTAATATAATTTATTAAAACTATTTAATGAAGGCAAGTCTAGTTGTAGTAGGCATTGTAATTAGGTGATGATTAAGATCGGGCATTTTGAAAATATTTTAACATTTTAGCAAATTTTATAAAACTTTAAAGAAACAAAAATATGAACAATTGGGAATATATTGGCCCAAGTTTTAATTATTAAAATAGAAATGTTAATAGTATTTACATAAAAGAAATATTGAGATTCATGAACACTCACATATATTATGGCTATGTGTTTTTATTTATCTAACGAAAGCATATGGTTTTTTTTAATGTTTTATTCATTTTGCAAATTTGATTTTATTTTCAAATTATTATTAATATATGCACACTCAAGCTTTAAATTAATGCAAGAAGGTAAATGAGAAATTTTTTGTTACCATTACAACTCCTAAGAAGGAAGATCTAATAAAATTTAAGCTTCGACATAATATTAAAACCACACAAGTTAAAATGATTTTTCTTGATTTTCCATAATGTCTATTTTTTCGACTTGGATATTAGTAAGGAAATGAACATTATGTCTTTTTCCAATGGTATATTTCTTATGTATTAGCAAGATTTATAACTTCATTAATTTTTAAGTGATTTAAACTATTGTAATAAATTATAATAATACTATATGATTTTTGGAGTAATCTCGAGCGAGTTAAATCATTATTATAAATTATAACAATACAATGGACTTTTAGAGTGATCTCAAAATCGTTACCTTGTTACAATATTGTCTTTATACATGTTGGGTGAAAGAACGTGGTCAAGACAATACCTTATATCACTATTTTTAACTAAATATTGTGTTAATGAAGAATAAATATTGTTTGGTAAATAAAAATCTTAATTTCATATTCATCATATTTTTAAATATACCTTTATATATCATGAATATTTTAAAATATACTAGTTTTTTTTTAATATTTGAAATATTCAGTAAAATTATAGCATATATATGAACACATATTTATAAATTTAACATTATGAAGGAATTTAAGTTTTTTTGAAAACCTTGACAATACATTGATTATGTATAAATCTGATTATGATTTTTGTATTTATAAATATATTGATGTATATATGTTATATATATATATTATATATATATATATATATATATATATATGATTTATTTATTTATATTTATAGATTTATTTTATTATATTGTTTTTATTCCTAGGTTTAAGTTGATTCACGGCCTCTCTTCATTTAATGGTTGTAACTCCAATAACTAAGGGTTTGTTTTACTCATGACCTTAATCTTTATTTTATCTCAATGTTTTTCTGTGCAACTGTCAACATACTTAAGTTTCATATCTCTTTGTTTTTCATGAATATTGGTAAGATAACAATATAAAAATTTAATAACTTCTCTTTAGCACAACTAATTACCTTTGTGGATAAGCGATTAGCAAGAAGGGGCTCTCTCCATGTCTATTTCTCCACACACACAATTTGTTTGTATGTATATCACAATCTCTTTTGTATGTATGCTATTCTACCTTTATATATTATGTATATGCATCATATAGATAATTTACATATTCATAAGGACTTTACAAGTAAGTTGAGAGTGATATTTGAATTCAAAATATAATAATATAATATATGTACATATCAATATATAAGTCATGGACTTACCTTGGTCTTTATTAGTTGGGGTGTGACAATGTTACTTTAAAAAAATTAAAGTCCTTAAAAGCAGGCGATTGTTTTAAATACATTAGTATGGAATAATATTATAGAGTTTTTACTTGGTGCTACAAAGGCGGCTTGCCAGATGTCAACCTTGGAATCCCACGAAATCTGGTAAAGTAACTCGTACCTCTGGAAATTTTGCCAATGATAAAGATAGTCTAACCCAAAGGTGGGACGTACCCTTGTCATGTGAAAGTTTTGAGCGGCACAACAAAGGGTTGCATCTTAATGACACAAGCTACATTATTTATGTGACGAAGCCCTCCATAATTTCCTAAGTGAGTAAGTGGGTTGGCACGGAAATGCCAGCCCTTAATGAAATAAGATGCCTAACCCTAAACTTAAACCTAACCCCTAAGGGGTTAGGGTAACCCTAGGGGTGTCCCTAACCCTTTTTTTGACAAGCTATACTAGAAAAACCTAATGTCAAACTGGGGGAGAATTTTCTAAAAGGTTAAATTATAATTTCGTTTAAATTTCCTATAAATACTGAATGAGTGTACTAAGGGACCTACATTTAGGGTTCATCACACACTCAATAAGTAACAACAATCAAACCAAAGTAAAAGGCCGATCATAGTAAAAACTATGACACCTCCGGTCATATTGTGTTGTCTTGGGATGAGAGTAATGATTAAGAAGGATAGTTAGGGGCATTCGTACATGTGTTAATACATATTTAAGAATGCATATATGTGTAATATACATAAAATACAATCTATATATATATATATATATATATATATAATATATATAAGTATTGAAAGTTGTTTTATACAATCAAGTGTGACATAAACAAAATCACTTTTATTTTTAAGATGTACATCTATAATTTGCTTTAATAATGCTTCTTAAAAAAAACTCAAATTATTAAATTTTAATTTAAAAGTTATTATCACACAAATAATTGTGAGGCACTAAGTATTTTTCATATTAATTAAAAAGTAACAAACTTTATTACATGTTTTTAAATTATTAGAAAAAATATGACTTATGCAAAATAGAATTAAAAGTCTTCAAGGGAAAAATGTTTGGAACTCATTAAGTATACTTAAAAAAGAGACAAATTTTGTAATAGGTTTTGTATTTTGAAAATATGAAAAACCAAAACAATACAAAATGTTATATAAAAATCACATTTAAAATATATCATATATCAACTCATATTAGTAATAAAATTAAATATGTAAATATATACAAAAGTCATATAAAATACATTACAATAAAATATATAAAATTTATGTAAAAAGATCACATTAAATACTCCATAAAAAAGTCATGTACAAAATCATGAAAAAAGACAACATGACCATATGTAAATCGTTGCATTTTGATTTTTTGGGTCTTATATGTGATTTTAATTGCAATTTAGTTTCTAAAAAAGATATAATTAAACTCTATTAAAAAAACACAAAAATTGTGTAAATTGAAAAGTCACTTAATAAAATACTACATAATCATTATACAATTTTTAAAAAAAAAACTCAATTTTACTAACGTGTGACCTTCTCTTGCTACGATTCATGTGACTTTATATAATCAAAAATCACATTTTTTGAATTGTTGTGAACCTAGTGAGGTGGGAAACTCTACTGTGGCCAGTAAATATGGGAATTTCTTGTTTTTCCTATTTATTTATTTTTATATATTTCACATTAATGTAATGTGACGTGGTTCGATAGTTTATAATGGAAGTTGACGCAAAGTTAAGATGGTTTATAATGAAAAGTATATATATATATGTAATGATCCAAGCCTTACAATTTAGAAAATTTCTTTTCTTTTTTTTTTTTAGTGAAGATGGATATGCAATAGTCAACATCGGATAAGGTGGCTTGTTTTACACTGATGCAGGTCAAATAATATTATTAAGGCAGAATAGTTCTTTCAACGTCCATTGTTGTCAGTCAAGACGATGTAATAATTTAGTAAATTTATATTTACGTTTTAACTGTTTATATATAACTGAATTAAAGTTGCATTTGAAACTCAAAAAATTCAAACAACCTTCATTGAAATGTCCTTATTGTGGGTCCATGATCATGGAAATGGTCGTGTCTGAATCCGAAATGGTCGCGACTGTGTCTTCCCGTCCTTCTAAAAGTCAAACTTGCATTGCGGGCTACTGGAGTTTGTACTTGCTCAAGCTTTGTGATCAATGGATTCATGGTGCTGTTTGCGCTGTGGTATCGCAATATGGATCCTTGTCTTCTTCGCGATGAATGTCTTCTTGAAGAATGTTTTGCGCAACCAGGTAAGACTTTGAAGATGTACAGCAGACCATCTTGTGTACTCCATACATGTACAGGCTTCTTGAGCCTAGACTGCGGAGGTGATAAAGAATTCACGGATCCAATACAGGCATACACTGGATACCAGATAACAAGTACATCACCACAGGTGTGAGTGCTCTGATTTCCAGTGAGAACCTGGGAAACTACCCAAGCAGTACCAGACTCTACGCTACTTCCCAGACAAGTCCAGGAAGCACTGCTACGCTCTGCCAGTGGAATCCGGTGGAACTTATATCTTAAGACCCGGTTTCCCTACGGCAACTATGACAGACGTTTGAGAACGGATAATTCCGTCTTTGTAGATGTTATAGTTGGTGCTAACTATTTCTACACAGCAAATGCTACAGCTGGTACTACGATTTCATCGTCAAAGCTCCAAGCTCGGGAACACATTGAGCGTCTGCGTGGCATCAAACTCCATCTCTTCAGTAGATGTCCCATTCATCTCTACCTGGAACTGAGGAAACTAGCTGACGATATGTATGGTCTGGAGCAAAACCAAGCGTTTCAGGTTTACAAAGATTAAACTTGGCGCGCCTTCAAAAGACAATATCAGGTTCTTCGCACTAATAGAGGAAGTTATCGACCTTGAACTTTGCTTGTCTTCTGTTTTGAAGGTATCCTCTGGATGAGTACGACAGAATATGGAGGTCTGATAAGATTTTCGGGACATATCTAGGGTCCGAGTATCCCAACATCTCTACAACTTCAGAGGTCTCTGTAGGAAATACTCGAACAAGCCACCCTCGGCAGTCATGAGTACAGCTATAGTTTCAAACTCGACCATTCTCTTTGAGTTCCCAAGCACAACTCTAGACGAAAGCTCTTGTACTCCTACGCCTTCTACTTTGCCGAGCTTGCAAAGCTCAACAAGACAAGGAGATTCTCTATTGGAGAGATCAACAACTTGTCTTCCGTTTCCTTTCTAACATTGAGCTTTGACATGGGAAAGGTGCCGTTAACTTCAACCGAGTACTTTTCTGATGCTCCCGAGGCTCTCACTCCCACGACCAAGTTCGCTTTAATTCATCAACTTCTCCAGGAGTCATCCTGAATGCAGCTGAAATCTTCCGCTCTATCTCTCCACTCCATCCTGGAACTGACGGTGACGATGGTAACTTACGTAGACTCTGGAGCTGAGCTTTACAGTCGCTTTGTTTGCAGTTAGTGCAATCGAGAATATCAAGTCCTACTTCAACTTGTCTGGATGGTCAGGTGATCCTTGCTTCCCAGACGGCTACTCGTGGGACTGGATAATCTGCAGCAAGAGCTCTGCCAGGATCATCGGGCTCAAACTTTCGAATCGGAACTTACAAGGTTTCATTCCTCAGAGCATCACTCAGCTAGTGCATCTCCAAGAGATGTAAGCACAGCTTGCATGCACAGAGTTTCAGACGATAACATATGGTGTTCTTCTCAGATACCTCGACAACAACAGCTTTCGAGGCTCCATACCAGACTTCAGCTCGCTCCACAACCTGACTGTTCTGTAAGTTCATCTCTTTCCATTGGAAAAACATGTTGAACTGTCTTGGTCTTGAAGGAACTTGCAGAACAACAATCTCACAGAGATCTGCCTCACAGAAACCAGGACTTTCTCTCAAGTAAGCCGGTCGTTCTTTGGAATCATACTGACATGAAGAATCTTACAGCGTCTCTGGAAATCCAGCTTCAACGTGTTCCTTCCCTAGCTTGCCTTCAAAGAGCAAGAGCTCCACAGCTGTCATTGTTGGAGTGCAGTACCTTGTGCAGTAGCTCTTGTAATTCTAGTTGCTGTGTTGTCTTCCTCAGAAAGAAGAAGAAACCGCCTCCAAAAGAAGCTTCAGGCCGCTACCACGCATTCCACTAATGCCAAGGCCAAGGTTCACGTATAAGGAGATTGTAGAGGCAACAAACTCCTTCAAACCAAGGTCGGGGAAGGCAGTTTCGGTCCGGTGTACCGTGGCTGTCTCCCCAGCGGACAAGAGTTGCTGTGAAAGTACACTCAGATAAGTCTCCTCAAGGTCTCCTTCAATTCAACACTGAGGTACGTCTCTCACCTCCATGCATTTGTTAGACTGAATAGAACTCTTGCAGATTGATATACTCTCTCTTGTCCACCACAAAAACTTGGTGGATTTTGTGGGATTTTGCTCTCACCAGTCCAAACTTATCCTCGTCTATGAGTTCTTACCAAATGGGAGTCTCAAGGATCACCTGCGTGGTAACATAAACCGGTTTTAGCTCTCTAAGTTACAAGTTTCTGGCACAGGTAATCGACGTACGCATCTCAACTGGAAACGGAGGCTTGGTATTGGCTTGGAGGCGGCTCAAGGTATTTGGAAATATACACGGTTTGTGGTTCTGAAGTTTTGCATGTCCCGGTGAAGGTTTGGATTACCTACACACTGGATGCAAGCTTGGAATCATCCACAGAGATATCAAGAGTACAAACATACTTTTGAGTTCCACAAAGGTGGCCAAGATTGCAGACTTTGGTATTTCTAACTCTACACAAGGACAGAGGTACTCATATCTCCACAATAGTTAAAGGAACGCTGGGATATCTCGATCCAGAGTAAGCGATAGAAGCAACTCCATTTGTTACTGCTGTTCATGTTTGTTTGTGTGTGTAAGGTACCACGTACCAACAGGCTAACGGAGAAGTCTGATGTCTTCAGCTTTGGAGTCGTCCTGCTTGAGTTGGTAACCGGACGTGAACCTATAGACCAGACACTTCCAGATGATGAAGTTAGCCTAGTTCAATGGGTAAGCGTTGCCCTAGAATGACGTCTTTGGAACTTATAGCGTTGGCTTTGTGGCATCAGGTCAGAAGGGAGCTTGACAAAGGCAATCTGACGGCTGTGGTTGATTCAACAATCACTAGTTATAATGACCAAGCAGCTTGGAAGATGCTGGAGGTGGCTGTCTCGTGCACGGAGTATAATTCTGTAGACAGACCTAACATGAGCACTGTGGTGAGTGAGTTAAAAGAGGCAATCAATCTGGAAATTCCATGGCTTGAATGAAAATGTAATTAATATAATTAAACTTTCCTATCGTAAGTTGCTTTCCACTTCCCAGAACCAATGCAACGATTTTAACAGTCCTTGTTGACTAGCCTGATCTGTTAAATACACATAATTTACTTTTGAATGTATATATTTCATTTTTCTTTATTGTTTATATATAAATTAATTTTCTTATATAACGTATGTGATCCATTATTAATAAATCACAAGTGAATCACATTTATTTAATAACAATCACGAATATATTTAAAATTTTTCTAAAATAAGCTAAAATTATTTTGTTGTTAAGTGCAGATAAACAACATGCTCTACTATACGTGCATGGCAAGACATGCAAATACTCTGATGTTCACCTTATTCATGCATATATGCTCAAATAAACATACATAGATATTCGTTATATAGATGAATGTGTGTGTGTGTGTGTGTGTGTGTGTGTGAGTGAGTGAGTGAGAGAGAGAGAGAGAGACCCCAAACACACGCACACACGCAATATACAATACAAACAAAACATTACTCTCTCATATATGATAATCTGCAGTGTATGTTATATATTTTGTTATGAGTATATCAAATGTACCGTAACACATATTATATATAATTGTGGCTTTTATATACATACTTTATGTGACAAAACACACTATTGGGGTATACATAATTTACACCATTTATATATGATATATATATAGTGTTTATGTCCGTGGTTACAAACACATGGAAACATGTATATGAGTTGGAAAGATACTACGATCCCAGTGAAAGCTCTATATGACTTTTTAAGTTATATTTATAAATATTGAATTATTTATTTTCCGGCTGCTCCCTTCCCCTTTCTCTCTCGACTTCATTTTAATAATAGATCGATTACATACATATACACACATGCCAAATACACACACACACACACTGTATAATAAGATATTAGATATATGTTAATCTTTTGTTTTTCGGTTGTTGACCTGCTTGCTGCTCTACACACCTCGTTTGCGTGCTACAAGTTTCTGATCATTTATGGACTTAATGTTTTCCATCCTTAAGCTATGTGCTTGCTGGTATATATTACGCTCACGCACGCGCGCCCGCACACGCAGACGCACACTTGTTCCGATATGTATGCATACATGCACAAGTGTTTGTGCGTCTCTCTCTCTCTCAAGGTTCTATATCTATATATTTGAAGTTCTCTCTCTATAAAAAAAACACTCGTATCTTATTAATATAGTTAATATTACATAAATGTATAATGTGACATTCAATAAACTATGCTTGTTTATATGCATAACCATATATGGGATCATTCCTTGTCAAGTGGATTTCTTTATTGATGGTGTTTGTTCTCACGTTGGGATATGCAATGACTCTAAGTTATCCCCAAGACAAGCTTGGAAAGGTTTATATATTTCAGACACACACATACACGGAGTGTCTCTCTCACTCCTCACTCAAACACACACTTCTCTATGTTAGTATTTAATTATTTTTGGATGGGTTTCACTTGTGTTTTTCTTTCTTATTGAGGCAGTTTCCCTAATGGCAAGTAACGAAGACTACGTCAAATGGCCTGATGTGGATTAAGAATTCAATTTAAAAATAAATTATAATTAAGTTAAAAATTAGGTTAAGAATAATAATTCAACCGAAAGTCCAAGTTAAAGATAACAATTGTTTAACTTAGGAATAAACTGTGATTATAAATTTAGGAGATTAAGTATAAATTCATTATATTAAGAATAATAATTACATTAAAATTAATTAAATAATTAAGTCCATGTATAAATTTTTAAAACTAAACTCACTAAACAATTGAGTTACTCAGGAATAATAAATAATATTTATGTTAAGGGTTTAAATTAAAAATAAATACACTAAATTAAAGATAATAATTGAGTTAAGAGTCCAACATATACGTTAACAATATTTTATTAAGTTAAGGATAATAATTAAGTAAATAATAAATTATTATTGAATAATTAAATCCACAACCATTATCCTAGATCCTAAACCTATTTGACATATAGGGCAGTTGGATTAAATAATATTTATATGTATATATACCTTGTGATAACCATATTTAATAATTCTTTTTTAATTTAGTTACAACTTGTTTATCCAAAAGACCTATTAAAGACATATATTCAAAAAAGTAAAGAATACACTTTATCTTTGTCAAGAGCTTTCTTGATTCTTTTTTCTTTTAATTACATTTTCTGCATTTCTTTAAATGTTTATTGATATTTACTTTTTTTTAATCGTTTGTTAGTGTTCATTTTCATTTTGTTATTTTTGAATGTATTTTAAAAGATGATAGAAAGAACTTGAAGGTTTCACATGATTATGCATTGGTTTTATAAATTATATTTTTGATTAAGTAATTATAATAAAGTCATATAAAAACTTGAGCTTTAATATCTTCATTCACTGTTATTTCTATATTATCATCGTCACTATCATACATATTCTAATTTATGATTAAAATCTTGAAGCATGCTAACACACTAACTTATATATAAAGGCGAATTTAAAATAAAATTAACATAAATGTTAAGATTATGTTAATTATAAATAATGAATATGCATTTATGTTTGTACGTATGTGTAATTACATAGAGAGCAAGTTGTGTTTGCATGTGTGAATATACATTTTTGTGTTTGTATGTGTTTGTGATTATATAAAGAGTGAAGATTGTGTGTTTACGGATTGCATGTTTATATGTGTTTGTGTTTGTTTATATGTGATTAAATAGTTAGATTATGTGTTTATATGGATTTGGTTTTTATGTGTGTGTAATTAAGAGAGAAGACTGTGTTTGCAAGCATTTTTGTGTGAGAGATAAAACATTATGTATTTAGTGTGTGTGAAAATTGATTTTAAACCATGGTTTCATTATTCATGAATAATAAAACCAAAATCTAGGGTTAAATATATATTATTAATATATATAATTAATAAATTAATACTATATATTCATAATATTAAAGAATATAAGATTTAATTTATATATTTTATATAATTGAAGATCATCAAAAATTATTATATATGTTGAGTTAAATTTTTTTAATCTAAGTCATCATAGTTTTTTTAGTGGTCTAATAAGTCAATTTTGTCAATCTATGGTGAAAGAGAGCATTTTTTTTTGTATATATATAGGTTTATACTATTTTGTTATTGTTTGTGTGACATTGTTAAAATGGAATTTGTTATATGAATACACTTAAAACAAGCAAAATTTTGTAGAAATATACAATAAATACAAATGCATATACATATTATACATATAATATGTGAACACATTTTTTAAATTTATGTGCACATACAAATATATAAATAGAGACACATTAAATGTATACAAAAATAATATGATATGTAAGGTATATCTCTATTTAATTTTTATTATGTGAGAATGTGTTGAGCCTTCAACTTTTATTCTTAATTAATAAAAAGATTTTTTGTTCTTAATTAATAAAAAGATCTTTGGCAAATGCTTTTACATAATTCATCTTCCATAAATTCAAGAATTTCATTTTTAAAATAGAGCACAAATGCTCCTATTATCCTTCTTAATTATTACTCCCATCTCGACTCGAAGACTAACACAATATGACCGGAGGCCTATAACATTATTCCATACTAATGTATTCAAAGTAAATACCTATTTTCAGTATTTTAATTTTTTTTCAAAGTAAATTGTTGTGCCCAATCAATAAAGGATAATGCAACATTCACAACTTATATATTGATATATATATATATATATATATATATATTATATTATATTATATTATTATATATTAAATTCAAATATCACTCTTAACTTACTTGCAAAGTCCTTATGTGTGTATGTAAATATGTCTAAGTATCTATATGATGGATATACATAATATATAAAGGTATAGTATGTATACAAGTGAGATGTGATATACATACATACAATTGCATGCCATGTGTGGAGAGAGAAACATGGAGAGAGTCTTTCTTATTAATTACTTCTTCACAAAGGTAATTAGTTGTGCTAAAGAGTAGTTCTTTAAATTTTTATAATGTTATCTGATCAATATTTATAAAAAACAAAGAGATATGTCATTGAAGTATATTGGGAATTGCATAAGAAGACATTGAGATAAAATGAAAATTAAGCCGTGAATAAAATAAACCCTTAGTTATGGAGTTGAAACCGTTGAATGAAGAGATGCTGTGAATGGAGCTATGGCTCTTGCCCTAAACCACTTAACAAAGTTATATTATATAGGAATATAGACATATATTATATAAATAAATCTATAATATAAATAGATAAATCATATATATAACATAGATACATTAATATATTTATAAATACAAAATCATAATCAAATTTATACATAATCAATGTATTGTCAAGGTTTTTTAAAAAACTTAAATTCCTTTGTAATGTTAAATTTAATGTATCCATATATATGCTAGTAATATTTTACTAAATTTATTATTTTACCTTCTAAAATATTTTTAATATTTGAAAAAAAACCTAGTATATTTTAAAATATTTATTATCAATGAGTATAAAATTAAGATTTTCATTTACCAAACCAATTTTTATTCTTCATTAACATAGCATTTATTTGAAAATAATGTTATAAGGTATTGTATTGACTATATTCCTTCACCCAACATGCACAGGGACAATATTTTTTTTAATAAGGTAATCACGTTGAGACCACTCCAAAAGTCATTGTATTACTAAAATTTACAATAATAGTTTAACACGTTTGAAATTACTTTAAAAATCATATAATATTTTTATAATTTATAACAATAGTTCACAATGCTTATTAATATCCAAATCAAAAGAACATACATTGTGGAAAAATAATAAAAATCATTTTACTTGTGTGATTTATAACATTACGTTGAAACTTAAACTTTATTAAATCTTCCTTCTCAAGAGTTGTAATGGTAAAAAAAAATTCCTTATTTACCTTCTTACATTAATTTAAAACTTGAGTCTGCATTATATCAAATAATAATTTAAGATAATAAATTAAATTTATAAAATGAACAAACATTAAAAATATCAAATGCTTCGTTAGATAAATAAAAAATACATACCCATAACAATAAGTGAGCGACTTTTCACAAATGTTAATATTTCTTTTCATGTAAGTCCTAATAATGTTTCTATTTTTTAAATAAGATTTAGGCCAAACTATGTTCCACTTGTTCATATTCTTATTTCTTCTGACTTTTATATAATTTATTAAAATATTAAAGTATTTTCAGAAGACCCAATCTTATAATGCCTACAATTATACTTGCATGCATTGGACATTTTTAATAAATTATATTGTGTAGCATAATCATCTACTAGTCCAAAGAACCTGATATTGAAGGCGTAGCCAAGTTTAATCTTCTGTAAACATGAAACACTTGGTTTTTTTCTAGACCATACATATCGTCAGCTAGTTGCCTCAGTTCCAGTGTAGAGGAGTTTGATGCCACGCAGACCGCTCAATGTGTTCCCCGAGCTTGGAGCTTTGACAATGAAATCATAGATCCATTTGTAAGCATTTGCTGTGAAGAAATATTGAGCATCTACAAAGATGGAATTATCCATTCTCAAACGTCTGTCATAGTTGCCGTAGGCGAAACTGGGTCTTAAGATATAACTTCCACCGGATTCCACTGGAAGAGCATAGCAGTGCTTGTCTGGGAAGTAGCGTAGAGTTTGGTAGGGTGCCAATGAAGCGGGTCAGTCCATGGATCAACCCAATCTGACTCATCACGGGCTGGGGCTGGACTAGAGTTGAGTCGTTTTGACCCATATAATAAATGGGCTAAGTCGAGCCCGGCGACCCGTTCACTTCAGACTAAACTATTTGCAGTGACCTAAAAAACATGCCACCGTGTGGTAAAAACGTGGCACCACATATTACACCTTGATTTTCTTGTCCCAATCTACTTTTTTATTCTTTTTTATATTTTAAAATATATTAAAATAGAAATTTTTATTGCTACTGCTATGACTTATATAGATGGTCGAAAAACAGTAAATGAGCTAGACTACTAAATAAAAACACTAGGCCGTGTGGGGCTTTAATGGGTTAGGTTACGCCAGGGCCGGAACGGGCCACACCAGGTCAAGTCAAGATTTGCAAGTACTGGACTGAGTCGGGTCAGGGCCAGCACAAAGAGCTATGGGTCGGCAATCCCTGACCCGGCCGACCCGCAGCCCTAGAGTCTGGTACTACTTGGGGTAGTCTCCCATGTTCTCACTGGAAATCGGAGCACTCACACCTGTGGTGATATACTCGTTATCTGATATCCAGTTTATGCTTGTATTTGGATCCGTGAATTCTTTATCACCTCCGCAGTCTAGGCTCAAGAAGCCTGTACATGTATGGAGTACACAAGATGGTCTGCTGTACATCTTCAAAGTCTTACCTGGTTGCGCAGAAACATTCTTCAAGAAGACATTCATCGCGAAGAAGACAAGGATCCATATTGCGATACCACAGCGCAAACAGCACCATGAATCTATTGATCACAAAGCTTGAGCAAGTACAAACTCCAGTAGCCTGCAATGAATGTTTGACTTTTAGAAGGGACGGGGAAGACACAATCGGCGACCATTTCGGATTCAGACACGACCATTTCAATCTGGCGTCTCCCGGCTGGAAGTGTGCTTCACTATGAAAGGCTGTTCGAATTTTTTGACTTTCAAATGCAACTTTAATTTTTTAATACGTAAATATAAATTTACCAAATTATTATTGTCGTCTTGGCTGACAACAATGGAAGTTAAAAGAACTATTCTGCCTTAATAATATTATTTGACCTGCATCAGTGTAAAACAAGCCACCTTATCCATAGTCCAGTCGGATGTTGACTATGATCATTACACACACACATATATATATATTTCATTATAAACCATCTTAACTTTGCATCAATTTCCATTATAAACTATAGAACCACCTTTTTCCAGTCACAATTACATTAATGTAAAATATATATATATAAAATAGGAAAAACAAGAAATTTCCCATATTTGAATTGTAGTAAGAGTAGGTCACACGTTGGTAAAATTGATTTTTCCCAAGCTGTACAACGATTTTTGTAGCAATTTATTATGTGATTTTTTAATTTTCTTTTTCTTTTGCAATATTTTACCTTTGTTAAAGATCTCTTTGATCCTTTTTTTTCCAATTACTTTTTCTACATTTTAAAAAATGTTTATTGATGTTCACTTCATTCATTGGTGTTTATTTTTATTTTGCTCTTTTTAAATGTGTTTCAAGAGTAGTTAGGAAGGGTTTGAAGGTTTTACATGATTATTCATTGGTTTGTATAAATATATTTTAAATTAAAAAATTATACATGTGTGATTAAATAGAAGAGTTTGTGTTTATTTGTGTGTGATTAAATAGAAAGATTGTGTGTCCATATGCATTTGTGATTGTGTGTGTGATAGACTATGTGTTTGCAAGCATTTTAATATGTGTGAGAGATAACATTGTGTATTTGATTCTGTTTCTTCGTGTCTGTGTAAGAAAGAGAACATTTTCCTCTGTATAATATATAAATATATACTATTTTTGTTATTGTTTGTGTGATATATCATTATAATGGAATTTGTTATATGAGTACACTTAATCAAGCAAGTAGAATCTTGTAGATTTTTTGAAATACACAATAAATACAAATGCATACACATATTATCCATATATTAATGTGAATACATATTTTAAATTTATATACACATATAAATATATATATAGAGAGACACATTAAATGTATACTAAAACATATGTTATATAAGGTATATGTCTATTCATAAACAAGAAGACTGATTTTATTTTGTGAGAATGTGCATATATTACAATATCACTCTCAAACTTACAAAAGTCTTATGCATGTATGTAAATATCTATACGATGGATATATATAATATATAAAGGCATATACAAGTGAGATGTGATATACATACAAACAATTGTGTGTGTGGAAAGAGACACACAAAGAGAGCCCTTCTTGTTAATTGCTTTCCACAAAAGCAATTAGTTATGTTAAAAAGAAATTCTTGAATTTATATATTGTTATCTCATTAATATCCATGGAAAATAAAAAGATATGCAATTGAAGTACGTTGAGATCAAATGAAAATTAAAGTCGTGAATGAAATAAATCTTGGTTATGGAGTTGAAAAACCCTAGTAACAAACCCTTGTCCTGAACTACTAACAAAGTTATATTATATAAGAATAAAAATATATATAATATAAATAAAATCTATAATTATAAATAAATAAATTATATATATATATATATAACATAAATACATTAATATATTTATAAATACAAAATCTTACTTAGATATATACATAATCAACGTACTATCAAGGTTTTTAAAAAACTTAAATTCCTTCATAATGTTAAAGTTATAAATATGTGTGTCCATATATATGTTAGTAATATTTTACAAATTTATTATTTTACCCTCTATAATATTTTTTATATTTGAAAAAACCCTATTATATTTAAAATATTCATGGTATATAAAGGCATATTTAGAACTATGATGAATATGAAATTAAGATTTTTGTTTAACAAATTAATATTTTAATATGGTATTTGATTAAAAACAATGTTACTAGATATTGTTTTGACTATGTTCTTTTACCTAACATGCATAGGGACAACATTTTTTTTGAATAAGGTAACCATCTTAAGACCATTCCAAAAAGTCATTGTATTTCTAGAATTTATGATAATAATTTAACTCGTTTGAGATAATCATATAGCATTTTTGTAATTTATAATAATAGTTTAATTCACTTAAAAACTATGAAGTTACAAGTCTTGCTAATACATAACAATTATACAATTGGAAAAAGGCATGATGCTCAATATAAAGTCAAAAGAATAAACATTGTGAAAAACTAGTAAAAAACGTTTTAATTGTGCAATTTGTACAAATCCATTTGTAAACTTCAATAAAGGGGAGTTTGTATTTTGTATTAGAAAAGGATATATTAAAGAGTGAAATAGAAGGTTAATGCAGGTTGTATCATTCACACATGCACTGCGAGCTAAGGACATAAAGAGGGTATATATATATATATAAATACATGCTGAATATATAAATAAGCATTTGGAGTTCGTGATTTGATACGCCATTAATAGATAGATAAGTTTGGGGCGTGGCGTGGCGGATTGACATATATAAATGCAGGGTTTTGGAGGTGTAACAATATTTTTTCATTTTCAGAATTTACCTTCTCCTTTCTCTCTTATTCCATATGATGTCTAAGGCAATCCTTGTGCTGTTGATGTGCACGATACTCTCCACGTCCTGCTGGGGTTATATTCCAAGTTATACTCCAGATGCAAAAGCCCTAATTGTGTTGAGATCATCACTTGAGGATCTAACCGGTGTGCCTAGCAATAGGGTGACCCTTGCAGATGGTTCGGAGTCGTCTGCAACTCCAAATTGAGGGTGATCTCTCTGAAACTATTCAATCTCAAGCTCAAGGACTGTCACAATATCAACCACTTGGGACGTGTTAGGGCAACTCATGATTTTATCAGATAATGGACCTGTCCTTATTATTGAAGTTTTGAAGGTTTTGACTTCACGTATGAGAATTCAACAATCTTTCACATCTCCCTTTCATTCATAAACAGATGAGTTAGTTGAACGTTTGAATCAGATTTTTAAAGGTATAATTTTTAAGTATGTAAATCCTACTTAGAATGATTGGGATTGGTATTTGCGATACTTAGAATTTACATACAACACTGGCATTCAAAGTTCCATTGGCATGTTTCCATTTAAAACATTGTATGGGCGATACCTTAGAATGCTTTCAGAAATTGGTTTGGCTTATCACAAACCTAAGTATGCTGAATCTCGATATTGGGTGACTTATTTAAATCGAGCTCTTCCTTTACTGCATGCTACCTCAACAGAACATTTAGGTCGGGCATAAATTCAATAACAACAAGATTGTAATTCTCGTTATCGGCCACCTCCTTAGTTTGCTATTGATGACCTTGTTGTTGTACATTTTCCGGAACTTCATTAAAAAGGATTCACTCCAGGTTTCTTGTGGAAATGGCTTGGTCTTTATAAAATTCTTTATCAAGTTGGCCCTCAAATTTACCATGTGCAAAATGTCAAGTTGGCCCTCAAGTTTACCATGTGCAAAATGTTAAGTCTCGAGAAGCACCTTTGGTTGTTCACGTTTTACGATTGAAAAAGTTTTTTTCTTACAGAGGGATAATGTAAGGTAATTACGAAGGTTAACCATAATATACTTTAGAAGTTACTAGAGATATTTATGGTCTAACTAAATTCTTTATAGGATAGTCCAAAAATAATTAGAATATACCATGGTTAACCTTCGTAATTACCTTACATTACCCCCTAAGAAAAACATCTCTCTGGATGACAACAGTTTTGCCAACTCTCCTCTTCCTGTGGAGATCTTCACAAAGTTACCATCTCTTGCTTTTCTCAATGTGTCACACTCCAGGCTTGGCCTGGAATTTCCCAGGGATATCTTTTACAGCCTCACTTGTCAGTCTGAATGCTTATGATAACAACTTCAAGGGCCCTTTCCCAACTGGAGTTAGTAAACTCTCTAAGATTTCTTATCTTCATATGGACGGTAACTACTTTGATGGGTCTATACCACAATCTTTGGGTTCATGCAACAGCTTAAGAAGACTGTAAGTATCAGTAGTGTTATGTATATGTACTTGCTAACAACGTATTTATTCAGGTTACTGCAGAATAACACATTTTCTGGACAGATCCCACCAGCTTTAGCCACACTCAGAACCTTGTGGATCTATAAGTTGTAGAGAGAGATTATTCAAATCAGTGATTTAATCTGTAGTCAAAAAATGCTACGGAAATGTTTACTTACTAATTAATTATTAATTTATTAATTATTAATTATTAATTATTTAATTACTAATTCATAACATTTTTTTACTACGGCATATATCACTGATTCAAATATATATCACTGATTCAAATATCTAAGTTATGTACTTCTGTTTGCAGGAATGTTGCGAACAATAATTTGTCTGGTCCCATTCCATCTGGAGGTGTATTTGACAATCTCGATGGGGACAGGTACAAACTTCCGTAGCTATTGTAAATATATATCTGATTTCTTTGTCTTTAGATTTGCAGGAAATCTAGGACTTTGTGGCAAGCTTGTTGATAAACCTTGTACATAGGAGCATCATGTTGCCTTTCTTTCCTTTAAAATAAGATTCTTTTTTTTTTGTCAGAATTGCTGTGGTTGTATTTTTATATATATACATCATGATTTATCATTTAATTCCTTGCAGTAAATATATATGTGTGTACTATAGAATGCATGTAATATAGACCGACACGTTGAACATGTACATATTATGCACAGTTTATTATCTCATAAGTTTAGGTTTATGTAGCTTTTACAGTATCATATTGCATAACAATTCAGGAGATTTAAATCTATTTTATACGGAAGTACGTAGTATTATATATAATTCATATACATATAAAAGTTAAAACACACCCAGATTGAGTATAACCAGGTAACATATCTACCATGTGCGCACCTTATACAGTGAAATCATGAGCTATGATTGCTCATGTCACAACTAGATTACTTAGTAACCTGCAATAATTAGCATATATATTGGACAGCCATAGTTTCAAGCAGCAATAGAAAATGGAATTCTGAGAGATTTGATGACGCTCCAGATGGAAGGACAGATATAATTGTTGTTGATCAGGTTGTCCAAATGGTGGAGGCTATGTACAATGCTCATTGGAACCCACATACATAGACCATCAGTGTGGAAGTGGGCTCTAATCAGAGTTCCAAGTTCTACAGTGTGGAACTCCAACTCTTCTCATGTTTTCTTCTCCTACTGGTGCCGCAGCAGATTGTCTGCATTTCATATTCTCATGCCAAGATACAAAAGGATGGACTATAGAGTAGAAAGGACACACACAAAGATAGATAAGCATGCTAGAGAACTCAGAAGAGTGCCATGAGGCCATGTATATAGGCTCCTCCAAGGAACTGGGGGACATGAGGTTGCAACCTATGTAGTCCCTCCGCAAATCTAGTTGTAAACAATTACAAAGCAGGGCAAAATAATGAACAGTGAAAATCTGATAGAAATTTTTTCATCTCATCGTCTAGACCGGTCGAGGGAGTTAAAACTTTATAAGCAGCTTAAGCCACGTGTTGAATATTCTTGAATATCCATATTTGCGCATTCCAGCTAAAGAAATCAGAATCCTATTCAGAGTGCTCATGTGGGGATACGAAAGACTCAGGGATGTCATTGAGCACAGCCTACAACCATTAATTAACAACTCAAGGATCAAATCACCAATCTAGTAGTCATAGTATATTCTTAATTAGATGGGCCGGGGGTCAAAGAAACAAAGATTATATGAGGACCAAAAGGAGGCAGTTCATGGTGTTCTGGAGCCCAAGTGGATATATATATAGAAATACAAACAGGTGTTGAAATTACCTATTTCATGGATTGATAGTACGATGAAATAGAAAACAATTGGAGAGCCATAGCTTGATATTAGCAGCTTAGTGATTTGATAATGGGATGTTGATTTGATAATTTTTAAACCTTTTTTAATATTGTAAAACACAAGTCAAAAAGGATTTGTTGCGTTGTTCTTTTTTTTTAATTTAACAAAAAAATATAGCTTATACGTGATTGAGTGTCAATCTGGTTTCTATTAAGGTTGTTTTCACGAAATTTAATCTTTTGTTCAAACATATGTTCTTTTTACGCTATTTAGTTTTATAATTACATGACTTAAAAGCACATACATGAACTACGTGTGGTTATATATATACTCATTACATAATTTAATGTCACAGCACTATCCATCAAAATCGGAGCCAATTTATGTTCTGACCAGGTTAATTTATATTAGACAATGCTCCTATATTATTTAACTAAGTCATTATAATTTATTTACATCAAGTAATTCACTTTGTGTTATGAAAAGAGCTTTTTATGTTACTTAACCAGGTGACTTAATATACTTAAATCAAATAATGTTATTAGGTAAAAACTATGACATTTGAATATTTAACATTAATAAGCCTTTTATTCTGCACAAGATATAATGGGTAAGAAATGAGTAAAGAAACTTACATATATCACAAGGAAACAGAAGTAAATCTGATCAAAGAATTACATAGAACATTTGCACATATGTTTCTTATTTAGGTAACTAGGGATTACATTGAAGTTATAATGACCTATTTATCATTTAAATTCTGTTTTACATTAAAAAAAAAATTAAAAGAAAATTGATAAATGATATGCTCAAATAAAAGATTTTTATTAAGATATAATATGTAATCATGAAATAATGAAAATGATAATTTTTATAGTCATTCAAATTAATGTACAGTTTCTGATTCAATTCTTTAATTCATTTTGAACAAAAAATGTTTCACTTTTTTACCAAAGTTTTAATAATAAAGATTCAATAATGATAAAATTCGTACATTGTGAATAAGAAAACATATGGTTTAATATATTGATTTTTTTATTATTACTTTTTTATTAAAACACACAAGACTATAGAATCGTTAAGAATAGATTGTACTTAGACATTCTATAAGAAATATTTTCTAAAAGGATTTTAAGACATTGACAAATATTAAGATGCATAAAAAAAATTCATTAAAGTCTCAACTACTTTTAAAGGAATTTAAAAGGGTGAAAAATGTAAGCCCTTGTTAATCTGAACCACCAATATCTACTTTCTTTACAATATTTCAATTGTTAAACAAATATAAATGTTGGTTCAAACTTGATTTCAATATTACTGTTTTGAATAATGAAAAATTATGTAATTCTTGTTTACGATGTTTTAAATTATTCACAATTAATAAAAGGGATTGTAGAAATCTGATGATATATACATTCACTAGGATGATTTTAATTCTATGTGTATAAACAACGTAAAAGTGAAGCATTAAAATTGAAAGTTTCAGGCACGAATGGCTTGTAAAAGTTAGTGCAATAATATTTTTAATATATATGTCCCTTTAGAGTAAGTTTTGGCTAGGCAAGATGCTCTTAATCCCTTGTTATTATTATTATTAAATGAATTTTAAAGTTGAAAGAGAGATTAATTATGTTCTTTTATGACATGTAACTTTTTAAATATAATTGTTTTTGTTATTAATTATCTTATCGAATATAATTTTTTAAAATGTCAAATGAAGGCAAGTTTAATTGTAGGCATTTAATTAGGAAATGGTTGAGATTGGGCCTTTTGGAAATATTTTAACATTTTTGCAAATTTTATAAAATTAAAGGGAAAAAAAAAAACACCAAGAATATGAACAATTAGAAACACAATTTAAGTCTTACATAAAAAAAGATATTGGCATTTGTGGAAAGTAATGCATGTTTAGACTCACTTATTATTTTAGGTATATGTTTTTTTTAATCTAATGAAGCATATGGTTTTTTTAAAAATGTTTTTCATTTTGCAAATTTGATTTATTGTCTTAAACTATGATTTTTTATAATGCAAATTCAAGTTTTAAATCAATATAAAAAAGTAAATGAGAAATTTTTGATTACCATCGCAACCCCCAAAAAGGAATAAGAAACTGAAAACGATATGATTTAATTATAAATACGTCATATAAATATTAAAACCTGGTGTAATTTAGACTGGGTGAGTCAATGCCACACTTGTTGAACTGCTCACTTGCTACAAGTCATAAGCTGGTAAAGAACTATATCGAAGAAGTAATAGTAAGGTAAGTAGTAAAACCAATCCTGCATAAGATCCCTAACCTTGACATATATATATGAGAGAGAGAACCTTATCATATAACAAAATCTATGTGTAACACCTGATACACACATACACACGCACACCCAAAGCGTGTGTATGTTATAAATTGGAAATACATAGTAAAAAACAGCACTGTGGATTTCCAGTTATCCTTGCCTCATGTGAATAATATATAAAAATAAAATACCTACACAATTAATTAGTTTACCAAATTTGACTCCATATATGTAGAGTTACTAGTATAACAATTTATTAATTAATAGTCCCTGAGTTTATCTTAAATTGGACCTTAGTGAATTTATTTTTAATCTAGAATTATTATTATTAAGTTTACACATATATAGCCTTTAACTTAGTTGTTAGTCTTTACAAGTTTTTTTCTTTCTAAAAACTTAATTATTATTCTTAATCTAGTGAATTCTTTCTTAAGTTAAACTTTTAAATTAATTATTATTCTTAATATAATAAGTTTATGTCTAATTTTTTATGCATGAGATTAACTATTTAATGACACTTAATGCAATTAACCTTGTAAATTTATCACTAAGATATAATAATTATTTAATAACCCTTAATTCTATTATTATCCTTAACCTCGTGAATTTTTTAGTTGTTACAATGAGTTTGGCCTTAAACTTAATTATTATACTTAATTTGGTTAAATTTACTAATAAACATTTGTGGTATGCATAGTTATGAATGACTCATGCTTAATCTAATAACCCCATAATGTCATGTGGGTTTAAAATTTAGGACGACGGTCAATTAGATTTAATTATTTAATAATATATATTTAATTATTATTTTTAATTTGATGAGTTTATTTTTTTTTATCCCTAAGTTAGACTTAATAAGTTTATTTTTAAAATACTATACATGGGTTTAACTACTTAATTATCTAAAATGCTATTATTATCTTTAATATAATGGATCTTGTAAATTTATAATCATCCTTAATTCATTTGTTATCTTTAACATGGTGAATTAGTTTATTCTTAAATTAAATATTTAACCCAATTATTATTTTTAACATGACTCTTAATTAAATTATTATTGTTAACTTAATTTTTAACTTAATTATTATTTTTAATCGAGTGAATTATTTTTAAATTGGATTCTAACCCCCTTAATTTAGTAAGATTGAATTTGAAATAATTATTAAATGAAATTTAAGAAAATTGTCAAATGGAATTTAGTAGTGATTAAATCCGTAGTCAAAAAATCATACAGAAATGTGTAATTACTAATTTAATTACTAATTTATTAATTATTAATTTAATTTAATTACTAATACGTAGCATTTTTTTACTACGGCATATATCACTCGAATTAGTATGCCCTGTTATGGACACATACAAATACAACACAAATAAATTTATTATATATAAATACTTACACTGCAGGCCATTTGACGTAGTCTTCTTTACTTGCCATTAGGGAAACTGCCCCAACAAGTTGATAACCCATACTCCTAACAGAAGATGCCAAATTCTCAGGTCCCAGCAAACTTGAAGTTGGCCGATCCTAAAAATAATTAAATACTAACATGGAGTGTGTGTGTTTGAGAGAGAGACTCCGTGTATGTGTGTTTGAAATATATAAACCTTTCCAAGATTGTCTTAGGGATAACTTAGAGTCATTGTATATCCCAACGTGAGGACAGCAACACCATCAATAAAAAAATCCACTTAACAAGGAATGATTCCATACATGGTTGTGCATATAAACACGCATAGTTTATTGAATGTCATATTATACATATATGTAATATTAACTATATAATAAGATACTAGTGTCTTTTATAGACAATATATAGGTATAGAACCTTGAGAGGAGAGACACACACAAACACTTGTGCATGTATGTATACGGAACAAGTGTGTGCATCTGCGTGTGCGGGCGCGCGTGAATATATACCAGCAAGCACATAGCTTAAGGATGGAAAACATAAGTCCATAAATGATCAGAAACTTCTAGCACGCAAACGAGGTTGTAGAGCAGCAAGCAGGTCAACGACCGAATTTAACTGGAAAACAAAAAGATTAACATATATCTAATATCTTATTATACTGTCTGTGTGTGTCTATATATAATATATATATATATATATATATATATATATTGGCATGTGTGTATATGTATGTAATCGATCTATTATTAAAATGAAGTCGAGAGAGAAAGGGGGAGCAGCTGGAAAATAAATAATTCAATATTTATAAATAAAACTTTTAAAAGTCATGTAGAGCTTTCACTGGGATCGTAGTATCTTTCCAACTCGTATACATGTGTCCCTGTGTTTGTAACTACGGACATAAACACTTATATATATTATCATATATAAATGGTGTAAATTATGTATACCCAATAGTGTGTTGTCACATAAAGTATGTATATAAAAGCCACAATCATATATAATGTGTTACGGTACATTTGATATACTCATAACAAAATATATAACATACACTGCAGATTATCATATATGAGAGAGTAATGTTTTGTTTGTATTGTATATTGCGTGTGTGCGTGTGTTTGGGGGGTCTCTCTCTCTCTCTCACTCTCTTTCTCTCTCTCACACACACACACAATTCATCTATATAACGAATATCTATGTATGTTTATTCGATCATATATGCATGAATAAGGTGAACATCAGAGTATTCGCATGTCTTGCCATGCACGTATAGTAGAGCATATTGTTCTATTGTTTTATCTGCACTTAACAACAAAATAATTTTAGCTTATTTTAGAAAATATTTTAAATATATTCGTGATTGTTATTAAATAAATGTGATTCACTTGTGATTTATTAATAATGGATCACATACGTTTATATAAGAAAATTATAATTTTATATAAAAGCAAAAATGAAATATATACATTCAAAAGTAATTATGTGTATTTAACAGATCAGGCTAGTCAACAAGGACTGTTAAAATCGTTGCATTGGTTCTGGGAAGTGGAAAGCAACTTACGATAGGAAAGTTTAATTATATTAATTACATTTTCAATTCAAGCCATGGAATTCTCCAGATTGATTGCCTCTTTTAACTCACTCACCACAGTGCTCATGTTAGGTCTGTCTACAGAATTATACTCCGTGCACGAGACAGCCACCTCCAGCATCTTCCAAGCTGCTTGGTCATTATAACTAGTGATTGTTGAATCAACCACAGCCGTCAGATTGCCTTTGTCAAGCTCCCTTCTGACCTGATGCCACAAAGCCAACGCTATAAGTTCCAAAGACGTCATTCTAGGGCAACGCTTACCCATTGAACTAGGCTAACTTCATCATCTGGAAGTGTCTGGTCTATAGGTTCACGTCCGGTTACCAACTCAAGCAGGACGACTCCAAAGCTGAAGACATCAGACTTCTCCGTTAGCCTGTTGGTAACGTGGTACCTTACACACACAAAACAAACATGAACAGCAGTAACAAATGGAGTTGCTTCTATCGCTTACTCTGGATCGAGATATCCCAGCGTTCCTTTAACTATTGTGGAGATATGAGTACCTCTGTCCTTGTGGTAGAGTTTAGAAATACCAAAGTCTGCAATCTTGGCCACCTTTGTGGAACTCAAAAGTATGTTTGTACTCTTGATATCTCTGTGGATGATTCCAAGCTTGCATCCAGTGTGTAGGTAATCCAAACCTTCACCGGGACATGCAAAACTTTCAGAACCACAAACCGTGTTATTTCCAAGTACCTTGAGCCGCCTCCAAGCCAATACCAAGCCTCCGTTTCCAGTTAAGATGGGTACGTCGATTACCTGTGCCAGAAACTTATACTTAGAGAGCTAAAACTGGTTTATGTTACCACGCAGGTGATCCTTGAGACTCCCATTTGGTAAGAACTCATAGACGAGGATAAGTTTGGACTGGTGAGAGCAAAATCCCACAAAATCCACCAAGTTTTTGTGGTGGACAAGAGAGAGTATATCAATCTGCAAGAGTTCTATTCAGTCTAACAAATGCATGGAGGTGAGAGACGTACCTCAGTGTTGAATTGAAGGAGACCTTGAGGAGACTTATCTGAGTGTACTTTCACAGCAACCTCTTGTCCGCTGGGGAGACAGCCACGGTACACCGGACCAAAACTGCCTTCCCCGACCTTGGTTTGAAGGAGTTTGTTGCCTCTACAATCTTCTTATACGTGAACCTCTTGGCCTTGGCATTTGTAGTGGCACTTGCTCTGGTAGCGGCCTCTGAAGCTTCTTTTGGAGGCGGTTTCTTCTTCTTTCTGAGGAAGACGAACACAGCAATAGAATTACAAGAGCTACTGCACAAGCTACTGTGACTCCGACAATGACAGCTGTGGAGCTCTTTCTCTTTGAAGGCAAGCCAGGGAAGGAACACGTTGAAGCTGGATTTCCAGAGACGCTGTAAGATTCTTCACGTCAGTATGCATTCCAAAGAACGACCGGCTTACTTGAGAGATAGTCCTGGCTTCTGCGTAAGGCAGATCTCTGTGAGATTGTTGTTCTGCAAGTTCCTTCAAGACCAAGACAGTTCAACATGTTTTTCCAATGGAAAGAGATGAACTTACAGAACAGTCAGGTTGTGGAGCGAGCTGAAGTCTGGTATGGAGCCTCGAAAGCTGTTGTTGTCGAGGTATCTGAAAAGAACACCATATGTTTATCGTATGAAACCCTGTGCATGCAAGCTGTGCTTACATCTCTTGGAGATGCACTAGCTGAGTGATGCTCTGGGAATGAAACCTTGTAAGTTCCGATTCGAAAGCTTGAGCCCGATGATCCTGGCAGAGCTCTTGCTGCAGATTATCCAGTCCCACGAGTAGTCGTCTGGGAAGCAAGGATCACCTGACCATCCAGACAAGTTGAAGTAGGACTTGATATTCTCGATTGCACTAACTGCAAACAAAGCGACTGTAAAGCTCAGCTCCATGAGAGTGTACGTAAGTTACCATCGTCACCGTCAGTTCCAGGGTGGAGTGGAGCGATAGAGCGGAAGATTTCAGCTGCATTCAGGATGACTCCTGGAGAAGTTGATGAATTAAAGGTGAACTTGGTCGTGGGAGTGAGAGCCTCGGGAGCATCAGAAAAGTACTCGGTTGAAGTTAACGGCACCTTTCCCATGTCAAAGTTCAATGTTAGAAAGGAAACGGAAGACAAGTTGTTGATCTCCCCAATAGAGAATCTCCTTGTCTTGTTGAGCTTTGCAAGCTCGGCAAAGTAGAAGGCGTAGGAGTACAAGGAGCTTTCGTCTAAAGCTGTGCTCGGGAACTCAAAGAGAATGGTCGAGTTTGAAACTATAGCTGTACTCATGACTGCCGAGGGCGGCTTGTTCCGAGTTTTTCCTACAGAGACCTCTGAATTGTCGAGATGTTTGGATAACTCGGACCCTACATATGTCCCGAAATCTTATCAGACGCCATACTCTGTGTACTCATCCAGAGGATACCTTCAAAACAGAAGACAAGCAAAGTTAAGGTCGATAACTTCCTCTATTAGTGCGAAGAACCTGATATTGTCTTTTGAAGGCGCAGCCAAGTTTAATCTTCTGTAAACATGAAACGCTTGGTTTTGCTCCAGACCATAACATATCGTCAGCTAGTTGCCTCAGTTCAGCGTAGAGATGAATGGGACATCTACTGAAGAGATGGGTTTTGCCACGCAGACGCTCAATGTGTTCCCCGAGCTTGGAGCTTTGATGATGAAATCGTAGATCATGTGTAAGCATTTGCTGTGTAGAAATAGTTAGCACCGACTATAACATCTACAAAGATGGAATTATCCGTTCTCAAACGTCTGTCATAGTTGCCGTAGGCGAACCGGGTCTTAAGATATAAGTTCCACCGGATTCCACTGGAAGAGCGTGCAGTGCTCCTGGACTTGTCTGGGAAGTAGCGTAGAGTCTGGTACTGCTTGGGTAGTTTCCCAGGTTCTCACTGGAAATCAAGAGCACTCCACACCTGTGTGATGTCTTGTTATCTGGTATCCAGTGTATGCTTGTATTTGGATCCGTGAATTCTTTATCACCTCCGCAGTCTAGGCTCAAGAAGCCTGTACATGTATGGAGTACACAAGATGGTCTTGTACATCTTCAAAGTCTTACCTGGTTGCGCGGAAACATTCTTCAAGAAAACATTCATCGCGAAGAAGACAAGGATCCATATTGCGATACCACAGCGCAAAGCACCATGAATCCATTGATCACAAAGCTTGAGCAAGTACAAACTCCAGTAGCCCGCAATGCATGTTGACTTTTTGAAGGGACGGAAGACACAGTCGGCGACCATTTCGGATTCAGACGCGACCATTTCCATGATCATGGACCCACAATAAGTATTATACGACATTTCAATCGCGTCTCACGTCCTGGAAGTTGTTCACTAAGAAAGTTGCTCAATTTTTTACTTTCAAATACAACTTTAATTTTTAATTATGTATAAACAGTTAAAACGTAAATATAAATTTATCAATTATTACAAAGCATTTTGTCGTCTTGGCTGACAACAATGGAAGTTGAAAGAACTATTCTGCCTTAATAATATTTTTGACGTGCATCACTGTATGTTGACTATTGCATATCCATCTTCACTGTATAAAATTAAAAAAGAAAAAAAGAAATTTTTCTAATTGTAAATGTACTCTGGTTTGGGATCATTACATATATAACTATTTTTCATTATAAACCTGCATTATAACTATCTAACCACCTTTTTTCCAGTCACAATTACATTAATGTGAAATATATATTAAAGAAAGGAAAAAAAAACAAGAAATTCCTGAAGTAAGAGAAGGTTACACGTTGATAAAATTGAATTTTTTCCCAAATTGTATACTAATTTATTTTGAGACTTTTATAATTTTCTTATTTTACACAATTTTTTATGTGTTAAATTTTTTAATATGGTTTAATTATATGTTTTTTAATAAAATAAATCATAATTAAAATCACATATAAAATCAAAAAAAATAAATATGACTTTTGCATGGGTGATTCACATCTATCCCATTTGTCTTTTTTTAACGATTTTGTACATGACTCTTTTATGAAGTACTTAATGGTATCTTTTACATAATTTTTGATATGTTTGGTTGTAATGTATTTTATATGAATTTTATATATATTTATATGTTGTGAGACTTCAGTAGAATATAGAAATGTGTATATTGTTTTAGCCCAACACTTTTAACTTATATAGAAGAGTGACTGGTTCAGATTGAAATCAATCTAATGCTTATCAAAAATCTCACTACGTTAATAAAAGTATATGGCATTGTAGTTGTACATCTTGACCTTACATCTCCTCCGCTCGTAAGGATGAAAAGGTGGTTAGGGTTTTTGGTATATGGATATGGGACCAAATCTTGAGAAACATCATGAGGAGGCATTAGTGAATATGTAGGTGGCACAAATTGTTCTTAATCCTATTGCACAAAATGCTTCAAGCATTGCACATGCACAATTTTTGAAGGATCGGGTTGAATGTCATGCCAAACCTTATGAACTTGTGGCCTACTTGCCTCACAACACTCGATATGGTCTTTTTCACTAAGCAAGGAGACTCTTGGCTAAACCATGTATTGTAAACTTGAGAAGACGAAACCAACACCAACTCATCCACCTTGTACTCCACAGTGTGGACGATGATGAGAATTGTAGTAGCGTTGTTCTTCCACTTGTACATGGCCCAAATGTTCTATAGACTCCACTCAAACCAATGGAAGAATGCTCGTCAAATATCAATTCCAAGACCTCGAAGGTAAACCTACCTCTATCGGTAACACTAGGTCATGACCATATGGTGAAGTACCAATAAAACTTATACTCCAATGACATAAGCATATCGAAGAGAGGGCAAATAACTATTCCAATTTAAATGTTGAAAGTTTACATACTTTGTAATCACATCCCCTTAAAAATTTTGACGAGCTATTCCACTAAACCATCTGTTTAAGGATGATAGTACTTGTGAAAGTGTGGTGTATCCCCAGCTGAGATGTTAAGACTCGAAATGCCTCAGTCATAAATGTAGGACCATTGTCCAAGAGAATCCACCCTGGACAAGAATGCTGGAACGTTACCGTATTATAGAGAAAGTGACCAACAATATAAGTAGTTACATTAGTAAAAGCACCAACTTCCAGCCAATGAGTTAGGTAGTCAAAAGCGATAATAACATACTTGTTACTAGTAGTCAACTGTGAAAAAGGTCTCATCAAATCAAACGTCATCAACTCAAAAAGATGAGAAACTGCAATGGATTCCAACCATCCTTCCAAAGTACAAGAAGGAGTATTGTGAGCTTGGCACCGAGGTCCGACAAAAAGAGGGCTTCCGGGCTTGGACCCGGAATATTCTAAAGAATCTACCAGAATATTCTTAGAATATTCCTAAATATTCTTAGAATTTAGGATTTTGGCTCAGTCGGCAATTAACAACAAAAAATATTTAAATCATAGCCATGTTTATACTGTATTATTAAAGTTTTATTTCAACACCAAAGAGTACAATTCAACACTTGTCACTTCTTCTTACGATTGAGCAATGCTGCAATTCGTGAACCACCAGTCCTACTTGACGTCGCTATTGGTTGGGTTGGGATTTCCTCTGGCTGGATGTTCTCTTTAATCCTGTTCATAGCAATTCTCCCGAGCTCAGGGTTCTTCTCAGTCCCAACAATGTTTCTCCCCAGCTCGATAGCTGCAAGCATTGAGGACCCCGTACCACTGCCTATATCCCAGATAAGATCACCTGGCCGGGTGAGTCGTTCTATCACGAGCTGCATCAATCGAGTGCTCTTCGGTTGGTAGTCCATCCTGCATGTGAAGATAATGGTAAATACTTAAATTGTTGAAATGAAATGCCTACCATGGTTCTTGGAACCGCTCAGGATTATCAACAAGAATTGTTGATGACAAACGCAGCGGATTATCGCGCAATCCTCTAGATGCATCTTGGAAGACAAGAAGGAGCAGGATGCTCTCCTGTTAAAACATCAAAATCATTAATGAACTTCATGAATAAAGAAAAAAGTACCTTCATCTTGTTGCGGTAGCCCCAACCACGCCCTCTGTAGATGTAGTACGTTGCAGCAAGTTGAAGGTCCACCACACTTGCAGCTCGGACAACTTGATCCCAGGTGTTTGCTGCAGCAAACACAACCAACCAACCATTTGCAGCCATATGCATACCTGCAAACTGGAGTGCTTCATCGAACTTCACTGGATCAAGGTAGAGGTATGGCGTATCACTCGTTGTATTTCCTGGCAAGGTCCCATTTGGAAGGTCGAAGATCACCAAGTTGAAACCATATTCTCCCGCAATATGCTGGTAGCGAGTCTGGCTGTCAGCTGTATGGTACCTGGCCACCTGTGTCTGAACTTTTCTATAAGGAACCAGTCTAGCGTCAGGAACCTCCTCTTCCTTCTCATCCGTGAGCACGGCCTGTTGCATCTCCTCGATGTCATCAATCGCCAAGAAATTATCACCTCGAGTTGTAGCAAGTGAAGGGACGAATGTGACCAAGTCATCCTTGATGTCCATGGTTCCCTGCGATGGTAGCACTTCAGATAAATTGAAGAAGGCAGCTGGATCGCGAGTAGTGGAGGTGCCAGCTACTGTATCTGAGGTCTTTGACTGCTGCACAGGCTGACGCCGCTTTGCCTTGGCCTTTGTCTTCTTAATGAAGTCGACCTCTGCCGGATCCCATGAGATGCATGGGAGATCTTTTGAGTGTTCATTGTAGAGATCCTTCTCCCATGTTGGTGGTTGCCCAGGTGGATAATCAAGCCAGAACGGTACGTTTACACGTTCGAACTCTGTCAGGCCAGATCTTGTCTTCGACCACATGTGTGGTGCTTCCATGTAATCTGACCAGAATACCATAGTCTGTGTGTGAGGCACCTTTCTCGCTGCGACATACCTGTAATGAACATATAGTAGTGTCAGAATGTAACAATGTCAAGAAGATCATCCTTACCTCCAAATCATCCTTCTTGCTGTCTCTTCGTGTTCGAGGAACTCTTTCGGCTCTATGGAGTAAGTGAACTTCACACACTCATGGAATGGCTGGAACATCACGTTCTTGCATTTTACCCGCACTTCATCGTACCAAGTCGTGAAATCTGTAACCGGCCTGTCCACTCGCCATCCTCGATGAGTCCCGTGAGAATCTGTACTGCCTCCTCTCTGATCGCCGCCAATACAAATCGATAGTAAACCACCTTATCCACTCCTTATCCTGAACACCCGGCAATCCAAGTGTCTCTTGCTCTCTCTTCAGTTCGAGACGTACCAGTTTATTGAAGTACATGATTCTCGTCTCGTTTGGAATTCTCGCCCTTGAAAGCGCGTACAGCTTTTCCAACCCCATCCATCTGCATTGTTTCCATGTGATTTGGGTCACCTTGTCGAACCACTCTTCACCCAATGCAGGATCGATGATGGCTAAGATCTTCATCATGCGCTTGTCATGCTTAATGTAGACCTGTTGTTGCTCCTGGTATTTGTTGCCTTTGGATGCCCTTGCAGCCTTCTCAAGATCATCCTCAATCTCACTCTGTAATTCACAGACGTAATCAACTAAGTAATATAAGTGTGAGACGTGGTACCTCAAAAAAATCTTTGCACAGATCAAATTCGGAAGTGGATGCCAAGCTTGTTGTCCAGTGCGCTTTCCTTCCACTTTCTTATGTCATCTCGTTCCTTGTCACTGAGCCTGGCCAAGATCTTCGCTGTGCCCTCCTCACTGGTGCAACATGTCTTCACAGATAGCAGAAGATGTGGCAGTGTGGTTTGCACTGCCGTTGCGGAGGAACTGCATATTTGAAAATCTCGAAGTTAGTTAATCCTATGATCTAGAGGTCACTATGTTTACCTATTAATTTGCTGAAACATTGTCACAAGCTGAAGATTATCCATGACCCCAGCACGGATGAAGCCTGAACGCACTCTCACTGCCCACTGATTCTTATCTTCCGTGTCTTCTGTGTACAGCTTCTGAAGCACCTTTAGCCTGTGATTACCATCCCAACAGATGAACTTCTTCATCGAAAGCATTGGTGCCCATTGCCGGAACATGTCAGACTGAAGCTCCTCCTCAAAAGCCAAATGCTGAGCATACATCGCTTCATCGCTTCTCAATGCTGCCAGATCTGCATCTGTCATGGGGTCCCCAACTTGAAGGATGAACTGAGTGGTGTTGCGCAAATAACCAACTGCCTTCTTGAAACTCCTAGTCAAAGATTCCAGATCCGCTGGATTGACTCTCCGCACCTGCTCATTTCCCAGAATTCGGCAAATAGGGACATCCGGTGCCTCTCCATATTCTCGGATTGTGATCTTCGCGAGAAGACGCACTGCACTCTCCGAATGCATGCTGGCTGCAATGTTGTAAACTTCCTCATTATCTGGCACTTCTGCTTTACCCTTCTTCTTCTTCTTAGCAGCCTCTGAATCTCCAGCAGCTTTGCGTCGTCTCTTCTTGTTCTTGGGTTCATCCTCTTCGTCACTCGACAAAGTCACTGCGCATGAGGCTTGTGTGCCTTCTGTCTGCTCCTGTGTCTCCTGTGGTAAGACATCATCCTCAACTTCTTCAACAAAGTCTGATTGTTCTTGTTGGGGTTGAACTACATCCTCTTGCTCTCCTGACCAGTCCTGCTGGCTTGCCTGTTCAACTGGAGCATCACTTGAAGGTCCTTGTTCCTGAACCACAGCCAGCTTCCTACTTCCTCTCCCACGACCCCGACGCCCTCTCTGAATTGCAGCTCTAGCTTCTGCTTCTCTCTCAGTAGGCTCCTTCATCTTCTTTTCTTGTAAACGTTGTGAAGAGCGCATCTACAAAAGCAATAAGGTTTAACAAAAAACTGTAATAAATGTTCAAAGATGTTTAAAAAAATTAAAAAAACATACTAGCCCTCACAGTCGGCGTGCCGACTGAGAGAGCAGTTGCTGTAAGTCCCAGTCGGCATGCCGACTGGGCCTGGCACAAAGGGAGCCCAGTCGGCATGCCGACTGGGACTGGCAACAAAGGGAGCCCAGTCGGCATGCCGACTGGGACTGGCATCAAAGGGAGTCCCAGTCGGCATGCCGACTGGGCCTGGCAACAAAGGGAGCCCAGTCGGCATGCCGACTGGGACTGGCAACAAAGGGAGGCCCAGTCTGGGACTGGGAACGAAGCAAGGCCCAGTCAAAATGCTAGGTGGGACTAGAACAGTCAACCCTAGTCAAAATGCTGACTGGGGCTGGAACAGTCAACCCCGGTCAAAATGTTGACTGGATCTGGAACAGTCCACCCCAGTCGGCCTGCCGACTGGGACGGACAACGAAGTCAGTCCGAGTCGGCAGGCCGACTCGGATTTCTTGCAACTGTGAAGAGATGTAAAAAGATGAACAGATCATGAAAAGATCATGAGCAGATCATGAAGAAATCAGAAAATACTCACCCCCTCAATGGAAGCCTATTGTGATTAATCCCTGGAGCCACACTTGCTCCACGCTATGCCCCCAAATGAGCCCCTGCTCCACGAAAACCTAGCCGCCCTAGCTGCCCTAGCCGCCCTAATTGCAAAACCCTAGCCGCCCTAAATCAATTAAAAACCAACCTAATTTCTGTAAACATATTGCATGCATGATCGCCACTTGTACATAGTAAAACTTTTTAATTTACAAAAAACCTACCCAGACGCAGTAAATTAATTTCACTCTTCTACCCAGACGCACGCAATTAATATTATTTTTAATATTTGTCAATGAAATGATTGCCTCACGACTAACAAACACATTAACCATCGTGTGTAATATGTTCATTGTCTTTGAATTTTAACTTTTGTTTGTTCCATTTTTGCTACATGGCAAGAATCAGCTACAATGGTGTTGACAAGGACTTCCCTGCAGATGAAGATGGTATTGCATTTGTCTTTGAAACAGATCTCAGGTCTGCATTTGACATTCCACCTTGGCAATCTTTTAAAGTGCTGCATTTGATGTCTGTTGTTGGTGGAGATGCTGCGAATGTTGAGGTAGAACCAGAAGGGGCAAGAGCTAGCAGTTTTGTGTATTACACACTTCTTCCTTCCAAAGGACCGCTATTCCGGTTGGAGACAACAGATCGGGACAATTCTATGGTAACAATACTTCGCAATAGTCAGAGATGTAGGATTGGGAAGCAACTGGTGGTCTCGTCATCGATTCAGCAAGTTGCTGAGGTCCCAGAAGATTGCAACGGAAATGTGATTTACGAGTTGCCAGCACACGAAACAATGAAGGACAAGTACAAAGGGATGAATAGGAAGGATGGGTGTGATTACTGGACTCAACGCTGCACAACACATTGGAATGTTCCAGCTCGTGTTAGTCGCAGTTCATGTATTGGCCACATGAAATGCGTAAAGGAAACATGTCCGTTCATCAGCTTCAGTAAGAAAGCAAATGACTGCCAATTTAAGGGCACCATTGATAAAGTCCAGTTATCTTCAGATGGTAGAGTGCTTGGAATGAAGTGTGTGCATTGCAACAATGAGCCCCTTCTAGTGCAGACATGCTCCGTTGTTGCATATTACATAATTCCAGATGATATCACATGCACGAGGCTTTTCATCCATCTTGGAGAACATCAACACCCACGTAGACCACCCGAATCCATGGTCTCTAAAGACAGAGCTAAGGAGACAATCAACAAAGCAGTCGCTGCAACCCCAAGAACTAATCAACGTGTCATAGAGTTTCAAGCAGCACGCAATATAATTTTGGAAAAACTGGTAACAGATTCTGGAGATGTATCATACGACAAGGTTCTGTCAGATCTACTACCACTCACAAATCACCGCCGGTAAGCAAAAAAATTATTATTTCCTTTTGGAGATGCTTAACCTTTCCACTGTAGAACAAGAGAATGGATATCTCAGGCTAGAACAAGAGACACTCGTTTCAAAGAAGGTTACGAAGGACTTCTGCAGTTAAAGAAGAAGCTATCAATCCCATTCATACATGTTATCCACATACCCGGAATGGACCTCAACGGAGCTGAAGAGCAGCCTTTAATCTTCAAAATGACGGTTGCCGGCCCAGGATCCGGAATAGACTACATTAGAAGGTGTCAATCTGGAGGTGATCTCGAACAGCAGTGGGTGGTGCTAGACCACACATATCGTATTGATGATTGGTGTACACTGGGAATACATCTCTATGATCCATTGTAAGTATTAACATATCTATGTTTTAAAATACTTACTAATATAATGCACTTATGTTTGTGTAGTTTAAGGTCGATGGTGACACTTGCTTATGGTGACATGATCAGGGAGGATAGTGTGGCGGTGATCAAATTTTTGAACACTATGCTTCAAGTGTGCAGCAAGCAAGGACTTCATAATGTGAACTTTGCGGGGTTCATGTCAGATGAGTCAGGTGCAATTTGGTTAGCATTGCGTCAAGTTTTCAACAATGGGTCAAAGATGAGAGGAAGAGAAAGGAGTTGTTTGTTCCATTACATGCAGTCAGTGCGTCAAGTTACAAAGAAGTGGATACTTGAGGAACACAGGGAGGAGCACATGAACCTTGCACGCTCATGGCCTGCAGCACTAACCAACCAAGATAAGTTGGAACGACGAGTAATGTTGGAGTCATTTTGGGAAGGCAGGTCCAGTAACGTTAGCGCTTTGCAAACATGGCTGTCATGGTGGGCAAGACATGAAGATCATATTTCCATGACAGAGATAATTGACTTGACAGAAGATGGTGTTGCGAATGTGCCTACCACTAACAACTCCGAAGTTGTTCATGCAAGAGCACGAAGAGCAAGGCTGACGAAGCGTGTTCCTTTGTTGGAGGCAACAATGTTAGATTTAACAGATGCTGTTTTCCAAAGTGCAAAGGTCAAGGCATCATTTGAAGGGAGATATTCAGGCACAGGTCCTTCCATGGAAACTCTTCTGAAACGTGCACAGCAGAAACTTTCAGCGGGAAAATCAGTGTCTCCAACAACTTTTGCAAATCTTGTTAGTGATGAAGAGCATCTTGCAAGTCCAGAGTTTGCCTCTACAACAAATGTTCGTGTTCGAACCGTTCGTCAACCGTCAACTGGGGACCATGGGATTGATGCACTTCGTACACATAGACATGACACACAATATGCAGAACAAGTCATCCCAAATGCACGCAGGAAAAAACTCAAGTTTCAAGATGTCAATGTCACTGAAAGAGAGACGTTGATGACTCAGTGGGCCATCAGACGCATTGGGGAGGCAAGTCAGGTGAAATGTCTAGGTCTCACTCAGGACGGTAACAGCAAGTGTGGCAGACCCATAGGATATCCACATCGTGTACCGGCACCAGGATTTCACGGTAGACGGCAATATACAAATGCATTTGGGAACATTGAGTTCACTCATCAGATGTTATGGTTCTGCCCACGCGATTCTTGTTGCTTCAGACGACCATATGCAGGGATTCCTCCTGAGAGTATTCCAGAAGTTCCAGAGGTTTGGCCAGTTCAAAAAGGAACAAACTTGAATGCAAATGAGGTTGAAGCTCTTCTGAAAGCAGGATTCAAGTTGGAGGGATTTGAAGAAATGGTAGACGACAGTAGTAGCCGAATGGATCGAACACCATCACCACCAAGAGGAGAGGGAGCACATAGAGTACCAACATACCATGGACGGAGTGTGCGAACACCAACAAGAATGTCCAAGGAACATGAGAAACATTACAACCAGGCAAAGATTCTTCAAGGTCGGATCAACAACGTGGAGGTGGTTCAAAGAGGGAAGACTGAGGCCTTCATTGTCTCTGCAGGCATGCAATCTGCTAGGTAACAATTTCTACTGTTCCGTCATGCACTTGTGCAACTTTTCAGAAAGCCAAGAACTGGAGCCCCTGCCAACACATGTATTTTGTGTACACTCATGTTCTTGGATTGGACCAACGATTACTTACTTCTTACAGAGGCGGACCCTTACTCCAGCAGAAGTGCATCGGTTATTGGTTGATTGCAAGTGCAATGTCAAACCTGCGACCTTTTAAGTCCAGTCGGTATAGTAAAGTCTAGTCGGCAAATAATTAGTTTTTTTCACTTGTTGGTCGGCATTTTATATTGAAAGTTAAAGATAATCTACTTGGCAGAATATTCTAGAATATTCCCGTTTATTTGACAGAATATTCTTGGATATTCGGGAATATGCGAAAAGCCCGTTGTACGAAGCCCGGTTTTTGCTAATCCTCCTTGGCACCACACACAACTACCACATCCAGATCACATCTCTTCACAACTCTGGCCAATAAAAAGATTTGTGTAGCTTCTCAATTACATGATGATGTTCTATGTGCATGCTAAAAACAGGAGAGTCATGGTAAGCATGGAGGAAGCGTGGAATGAAGATTGAAGACACCACCAACCGCAAATGATCATCCGGATCAATCCTTACAAAATAAAGAAGGTCGTCATGAGAATGTAAGTGCTTGAATGGCAAGTCATTAGCAAGCAATATAGAATTCTTAAACCCATCATGAAATGAAGCCTTTTGATCCATGGCTCAATAGTTGTTGACAGTACCAAATCTTCATTCAGAAAATTCACTGATGTTGGAACAACTGGCTCCTTTAGAATAAATGAAGAGAGAAAAGGTGAAAGAGGAGTTTAAGAAAGAGCGTCAGCATTAGCAATGGAACTCCCTAAGCAATGAACAACCTCAAAGTTGTAAATTTGAAGCTTCAAGACCCATCAAGCAATACAACCAATTAAGTTCTCCTACTTTAACAATGAAGTGATTGTAGCATGATTGCCTTTCAACAGTATCTAAGAATCATGCAAGTAGGCATGGAGCTTCTCAAAACCCCAAATCGTTGTTAGACACTCCTTCTCTATTGTGGAGTAGTTCACCTCTATTGGCTATAACATACAGTTGATGTACACAATAAGATAAAGTTGACCATACACACTCATACTCTCCTACATCAACACGCCCCTGAGATCAATGTTAGAAACATCCACATGCAAGATGAAGGGATGAGTGTAATTAGGGTATACCAAAACTGGAGGAGTCATCAATAGTTCCTTAAGATCTTTAAACACTTGCTTGCAATCCTTGAACTACACAAAAGATGACATTGGCGACTTTAGTAATGCATGTAATGGTGTAGTACGATTTGAAAGATAATTAATAAAACAACCAAGATAATTGTGCCTTGCCAAAAAATGCACATCGTTCACACATTTTGGAATAGGGAACTTCAGAACTACAATAAGTTATTATAAACCTTCATGGGAAATGTGATAGCCAAAATAAGTAATGTCCTTGAATCCAAACACACATTTATACTGCTTCAGCTTTCAAATCAACTTCCCGCATCTAATTCAAAACCTTACATACATCACAAACATACTTCTCCTATGTTTCTTTCGAGTGGATCAAAACATCATCGATGAAGTCGGTAGTCACCTTCGGCATATTACAAATAACTTCGTTCATCATATGCTGGAAAGTTGCTGGAGCATTGCTTAAACCAAAAGGCATCACTAAGAATTCATACAAATCAAATGGTGTCCAAAAAGCAGTTTTAAGAATGTTCATGTCAGCCATCAAAACTCGCTAATATCCAAAGGTGAGATATAACTTGGTGAACCAACAACTTCGTCCTAATTGATCCAGAAGATCTGCAATATGAGGAAGTGGTAAACATCTGAAATAATTACATCATTTAATCGGCAATAGTCAATGCAGAACCAAATGCTCTCATTTAACTTCATCACAAGATGAAGTTCACGCGCCCAAGGACTTTGAGACTTTTGGATAACACCCTTCTCCAACATTTTTTTAACATTGCTCATAAGATCTTGAGCTCCTTTGGTGACTAACGCTAAACATGTACCTTTATTAACCTAGTATTCCTAGTTGGAATAGGGTGACATGTTGCAATCTTGGCTTTATATGATAAGTCAAAGTCGAAAAGATCAGTATACTCTTTCTTGAATTAATCAATGATTGCATCACAATGATCATATGAAGGATCCAGAGAGGGAATGAAAGAGCATGAAGAAAAACTACAAGAAGTAAGGATAAGATAAAAGTGATGAAAGTAGAGTTAGAAGTAAATGAACAAAGTGGAATAGAAGTAAGAGGAATGGAAGAAAAATGAGGGATAGTCAATTAAGAGGGAGACTTTTCAAAGTTACATTTGATATGATTGCAAGTCAATCCATACCAAAAATAAGGTCAAAAGCTTGACTTAGCACCACCTACAAAGATTGAAACTTAAGCTCACTATCATTCACATGAATAATGAGTTAGTCTCATCCCGCAAACAAGCATGAGTGTATCCGTTGCCGTAAAGAATGAAGATTGGTTTTACCACATGGCATAAATGAAGACAACAATGTGTAAAACATGTCTAGAAAAGTCAACCAACACTAAAAGAAAATCAAAACATGTCGTGTTATTAAATTGAATTTGAAAAGTAAATACTGGATGAATTGGTGTCGAGTGAACCCCTTGATGAAATTCCCAAAGAAAGACTGAGGGTTTGCACAAGGACCAACCGGACATTGTTGATGTAAAGGCCTCCACCTTAGAAATGGAGGATGCCAATCGGGAAAATGTTGACAGTGCCAATATGTGTGTCCAACCTTATCACATGCCCAACAACGGACTGCATGTTCATGACCCTAACCTTGTGCTGGTACACGAGCATCAACAACATCAACCTCCATTATAACATGACTATCCCAACATGAAGTGGAACTAGAGAACGTGAAGTTGCAAGTGGGGGGGGATGTCTCATATTGTTGTGCTAGCCATAGAGCATTGTTAAGAGTCACTGAAGCTAGTGCATACACAAGCCTCACAAGGTCTTAACAAAGTGTTGGCCATAACATACCTAACTTAATGTGTTCCGATGGGGTGGCGTTTTGCAAAGTAGGCTACAACTAAGGGTAATTGTACCATTTGTTTGTTGGTTTAATCTTAGACCTTGGAGAACCAAGATGAGATGGTAGGGGAGATTTTGGTTAAAGAACCAACTAAAATTTTGGAAGTTGAAGACAAATCATTGTGGAGACAAGACTAGGCATTTGGGACCTAAAACAATCATTTGAGTTAAGCTGAAATATCTTGGGTTGAGTCCTCCTAGTCCTACAAGAATATGCTGCAACTTCATGACTTTTCCATATGAAATCATGGAATTTGCACCATAAGAAACAACAAAAGAGAAAAAATTGAATATAAAACGGAAAATTTTATCTGAAGTGGTTATTTTTGTATGCTTGTCTTGTCTCAGTCTTGGGTTAGTGTGGTTGTGTAGTGAGAAGCACATTTTCGAGGAGCCTAGCCCATTCTACTAGTGGATCCTTCTTGCTATTTGGAGGTGCTACACAGCTACAAGACCCCGAACTCATGGTAATCTTCTTAACATTTAAAAGTAGATCCTTTTTTAATATTGAATGTTTTTTTAAGAGTCCTAGTTTTTTGTTAAAGACTATACATTAAGAACTTGTAGTTACTCTCTTTGTTAAAGTTTTAACCCAAAGGGCTAACACGTGATTGTTAAGTGGCCATCCAACATTAACAACCTATGTTGAGCAAGGCTAAATCTTTTAAGATGACCCCAAGAATCTAACTCAAATGCCTAAATAGGCACGAGATTTTAAGGTCGTACCCTAAGTTCTTTAAAATGATTATCCCCAAAACCTCAAAAGATACCTCAAGTATATTTTTAGGATCATGCCCAAGAGACTTACACATGTTCATGCCCTAACCCTACCAAGGAGACGTGTTTCACACATAGTCTCATGACAAAACTAAGGCATTGTCACTTACTCATGTGTACTCCCAAATCACCCTTATTTCCCTTTAGGGCGACAAGGGAGACCTTGACCCACTATTAACTCATAAGGATTTGTGAGGCCAAGTTATATCCTAGTCCCAAGGTTAGTATTTAGTGTCAACACAAGTGTGTACCTAAGGCGAACACAAGTGTTGTGCTAAGAGAACACCTAAGTCTAGGTTTGGAAAACCCTAAGCATGTACCACACAAGTGCCTCACAAAAGGCTCTTACTAATAAGCTTAGGTTGTTCAAATCATAAATATATTTACACACACCCATGAAGAACACCCCTGGCCAAGTGTGCTTGTTAACACACCCAATTATTATACCTAACCTCCCTTGAGTAAATGCCCAAGGCTTAGCACCCTAATGCGAGCACAAGTACACCTACTTGTTAGGATATCCAACCCTTCAGTGATAAACTCATAAAGGCATGCCTCAAGCATTGTACCGCATGTCATCTAACTTAGTGTCACATGTTCATGTGACACTATTTCCTAAGATGTTGGTTATCTTGTTATAGCCCCTTAGAATCAAGAGTTACACATGGTGCCACAAACGTGGCCCCTTAAATACCAACTCGAGAACTCCTCTGTAAACCCTGAACTAAAGGAGTTACCCAGGTATAACAATGTGGATACCCTTATAGTGTGACATACCCCTATACGTTGAAATTTTGGGTGGCACAAATAGTGTGCTTTAACAACATAAACTAGGCTTATGCTGGCAGGGAGGAAGAAACTACATCTCTCAGTCTCTAGCATGCTTTTCCCACACCCCTCTACTTAATATATGTGACAAAGCCCCTTGTCCCCCTCCTCCCCCTCACCCCATCACCCCTCACCCTATTTTTCTATTTTATAAAGTGGGGTAACACGGAATTTATTCCAATAAAATATACTTGATGAGTTTTTAACTTAATACCCATCAACCCTTAAACCCTAACCCAAGGGTTAAGTCTTTTTAGTTATAACTAACACACCAAACTCACAAATTGGGATACCAAAAATGAAGGGAGAGTTTTCTAGATGAAAATGCTAACTTTACCCAACGTATCTTGCAAATACTTAAACACCCAACTGAACCATTATTAAATACCCAAATGCATTAAGTAGAATGTTTCTTCTATACCTAGGGCTTGTCAACATAGTTTGGTAAGTCTCCAATCAACCTCCAAAGTAAAAAGGATCATATTAAAACTATAACACTCTTAGTAGATGTTTGTTATTAATTTATGTGAACTATTTAATAATGTTGATTGTGTAGAAACCATTAACTTCAATGGCTCACATAATAAAAAGGAGGATACAACAAAATTATCACATTTGTGTGAACATAACACTTCTTGAAATTTAAAACAACTTTGAGAAGGTCAAACTCATCCAATATGTAATACTTGTATGCACTTATTTGACAACTATATTTAATACCTTGTATGTAATACTTGTATGCACTTGTGAACAAAATCATTTTGATGACATGGTATTGTGCAAAGCTTTCACCACCACCCAAATCGTGATGGAGCTACCACAAAGACATTAATATGTTGTATCAATGCATAAAGTTTGCAAATTATGAGTACTATATTAAAGGTTATTGAAGAGAACATAAGAATTGTTATAGAGATAGAGAGCAATGCTGTAGTTGTTAGTTCTCTTTTGAAAGCCACATGATTTTATGTTTTGGGGTAAGTCTCGTTTTAGTCTATTGGAATAGGATGATCTTACATAGGAACACATGTGACACCAAGGACGACAACATGTCTCCTTTATAAGATCATCCTCAGTACTGAGGATGATGGTTGATGCTTGAAGTCACTTGATGTTCCATTTTACTCTATAGCATGAATACATGACCGAGGAGAGGGAGAAGATGGAAAGGGTTAAGAGAAGGAAAGGCAAGTGTGGCCATGATAAACAAGATCAAGCAAGATGTGTAGAACCACTAAATGACAATAATAAGGAAGTATTTCTCCATTGTTGATGAGAAGTTGAATGACCCCGAATTCATAAAGAAGGTCACCAAATTCCAATGGTCGGAGGCAGGAAACATAAATCTCTTTTCTAGCCCAACTTTCACCAATGGACAGCGATAGGGGATGCAATTTCCAAATGAAAGTCTAGAAAGAACTTCAAGAATATAAACATCAAACGAGGTGATAGCAATTTCAAGCCATGGCTATATATCAAGTGGATGCATTTTCAAGTGATCTAGAAAAGCTTAACAGTGTATCATGTTTTAACCTGAGGTATGGAGGGTATCGTGGACAACATCACCGTTCACTCTAGAATTTTCTATATAGAATCCAGCAAAAATCTCCAAATCTCTCATGATATCCGTACATTCTCAAGGTCTTCAATGTATTGAAGAAGGACAAGAGGGACCTCTTCCATTTCTATATACACCACAAATGCATGTAAGATGTTTCTAAGGGTAAGCAACATACTTCAATTGGATTGAAAAGTTTTCTTTATTAGGTTTGGTAATATAATTAACAATGCTTGTCCCTACCTTCGCATGCAATGGACTTTTGGTTGTTGACAGTGGGGTAGTGATATGTTCACATTTAATGATAAGTTGAAACTAAGGTTCCACCTTGTATAATAGAAAATGAGGTTGACAAAGTGCCCTTGTACCTAGATTTAGATCTCATTCTTGAAGATGAGAGGAAATTTTAAAATAATATGTAGTCTTAAAGGAAGTTAGTCAAAGGCAAAAGACTCACAATAGCAAGTTCTCAATAATCGGAGGACCATAAACAAATTGAACAAATTGATGATGAGCTCCTTCCATTTACCACCATGGATTTAATGAGAAGCTGGTGTTATGAGACTTATGTTTTGCCACGTCTTGATTCTCAAGGCCTCAATTCCTGGTTTAAGATTTGATGATATGGAAATAAACCCCACTATCTTGGCTAGGATATTTGAATTCTACAATGCAAACAAGCCTAGTCATTCATATGGTGCATCCACCTCCTCTAATGAACAAGCAATAGGATCTAGAAATGCAGTGTACCAACTCATTTTTAATGATTTGCCTTCTAGTTTGTCAAGAAGGGCAAAAAGAATCTTAAGTCATGAAACCTTGTAACAAAACCTACTGAAAATGAGAAGACATCTTTTTTAGTATGTGATATGTACTTATCTCAACGTGGTTATGTCATAGTCATTTGTAAAAGCAAAATGTTCCAACTCATAGCTCAACAAAAGTTCCATTTGAAAATTTGTTTATGATGTTGGGTTTAAGGTATGTTTTCAATTTCATGACATGTTACCTTTTCCTTTCACACCCATTGTCTAGTGGTCACCGTCCTAGGTACTGAGGATTGATAGAATGCAGTTGGATATCCATGTATCGGACTCCTCTCAAGGCACTTTCCATTCTTGATGCTGAGTATGCAATCTGCATGTTAAATGCCAAAACACTCTCCTTATTTCCCTTTAATCAATATTGTGTTACAACAAGAAGAACAACTTTCCTCTCTAAACAATAGGTTACTTTCTTATTAGTTATATGTATATATTTGCTATCTTCTCACTACCTGACTAGTCTCCCAAATCAAATAAAGATAAGAACTTACTTTGGCCAAGCGTGTTGTCTCTCATAGGAAGTCCTCTTAATAGAATCGCACACATAACATGATTCCCCATAAGATGCACTTGTATTTCTAAGATGAAATATAACTGTGGATACTTCCTTCTCCCATACCTACCTACTTTCCATATCTATTTTGCCACATAACTCTAACCATCCCAACTATCCTTCCTTCCATAGAGGATTACCTTTCTTAAGAGGATCTCCTTCCTAGGAGGTTCATTTTCCTCTCAACTTACAAGTTCCCCTTCCTACTTAATAGGAAAACTTGTTGACAACTCCCCACCTTATTCCTGCACAATAGTTCATCTTATGGATGCACTTATCCTACCTTTAACATTAGACAACACCATCCTAGTAACCCTTCTTTGAATTGTGCTCAATCAACTCATACATTACAAGTGGAGACTAAATATACTAGAATTATTTTTAAAAAGAAATAAATGTGCACATTATGGAAAATTTGAGAAAGTATATGATGCCTGTTTTTTATAAAAATTATTTATCTTTATATTTTCAATCTTTTCATTGAAGTTCCTTATATAATATAATTTATAAGTATTCTTAATTTTTGATTTGAGATGTTTAAAGACAATATATAATTATATATATATATATTATATATATAATTATATATATATATATATAACAAAAAAGAATATCAATATAATCCAACCTTTAAATTCTTTTCTAAAATAGATTTTTTCTCATATTAAAGGGTTTCTTATGATCCATCATGAAGCTCTTTTAATAAGTTTAATAGCCAATTTTTGTTTGTATATATATATCATTTCTGCATTGAAATGATTAAAACGATTTGAACTTTAAGACTTACCTTGAGGAATTAAAATAGGTGCCACTCTAAACTCATTGTATTAGTGGAACAGACTATTAACTAAGATAACTTTTAATATTTGATGTACCAAACTGGGGGTAGTCCTTCGCTTGAAATGCCATTCAGTTTTCGACTACATCTATAATTATCATTGTTGGTACATGATTAGAAACTGTTTATTTCGAAAGGTAGGTGTGTTGTCTGTTGTTTTGTTTGTGTTAACTACTAGAAACACATAAATATGTATATCATATAATATATACATAGAGTGACTAATTTATATACATTATATAACTAAAAATTATAATGTAAGATACTGTATATTATGTAACATAATGTTATATACGCATGTGTATATACACACATGCGTAGTGACACATGGGTGTAATCTAGCCCCATGTGTCAGCGCCATGTGTCGCATGTGTGCACCTGCGAGGAGGTCTCCTGTATATAAGCAGGGTTTTTGTAGCTGAATATATCTGACATTCTGAATATATATCTGCTCTTTCATTGGTGGAGAAGTTGGGTATTCCTTTTTCCGCCTTTTCCTTTTCTTGTTTCCATGACAATGAATATGGAGACGGCTTTTAGCATTATTGCTACTACTATTGATGCACAAACTAAGTTGTTTGGAGTGCTTTGTTGAAGGTTCGTCCTCCTCTTCCCCGCTTGAGCCTCCTGCCGGGGGATCTGCTTTTAGTACTCTTCATCTTCTTCACAGACCACAAATCCGAGGGTTCAACCCCGATCTTTTTGTGGTGATCCGGAGATGATGTATACCACTAGTTTGATCATTTCCAAGTTATTGTTCGTTACCATGGTTAGAATGAGGCTCGTGCTCTTAGAGAATTCCCTACATGTTTGGAAAGCTCTGCGCTCAAGTGGTATAATGGATTGGCTGCGGACATTCAAGCCAATAGTAATCGGTTGATGGAATGCCTCAAACGTACGTTTGGCAAAGTTGAGGATTCAGATGATACTTTCCAACAACTACATGCAATACGACAACATCCTGGTGAGTTTGTTATGCGTTCAGTATTAGGTTCGGGGTTTAGCTCAACGTGCATATCCTAACATGCCTAAGCCCATTAAGCTCGGTATATTATGGCCAACTATGCGACTCGAACTTGTTCGATTAATTCGGGCTCTTCGTCCTACCACATTGGAGGAAGTTTTTGCACTAACTTAACGATTTAAGTTGGTGCCTGGTGAGTGTCAAGCCACGATCCAGAAACCAGGAAGGGAGTAGGATTCCAAGAATAGGGAGGCTTGACTCAGGAAGGACCGAGTGCAGGACAGGAACTAGGAATAAGACAGGAACAGGACGGATCCAGGAGTAGGACATGATCAGGATAGGATCCGGGAGCAAGACAGGGAAAGCGCAAGACAGGATCCAGGAACAAGATAGGAGTAGGACAGGATCCAGGAGCAAGACAAGAGCAGGAGGCAAGGAGCAAGACACGAACAAGACAAGAACAAGAAATGATCATAGAAAGACTGGTGTTAATTGTAACTGATTGTACAACAATTAAGTCGGAGCTTTTATGCTCACAACTCCAAGCTAATCTGGTCATGAGTCTAATCTAGTCATGAGCTAAGAATAGTGACCCTTATCCTCTAGGCATATCCTATAGCATATCCTATAGGAATATCCTGTAGGTAATCCTGTAACCCGTATCCTGTGTCCGAAATTCTGCATCCTATATCTTGTATCCGGAATCCTGTATCCTGTATCGGGTTGTGACAGCACCTCCTCCCTAAGGACGAATTCCACAAGTCTTAGGACCTGGTTTAGCAGGATAACCGATGGAAGGCAGCAACTTTGGAAGAAGCATGGAGTAAGTTGGATGCAGGTTCCCAAGTGCGATCGGTAGGCAATAACCTTTCCAATCCACCAAGTATTGAAGTTGGCGGCGATGAAGACGAGAATCAAGGATGGTTGCAACTTCGTACTCAGGTTTACTAGCAATGACCACAGGAGGGGGAGGAGAAGAAGCACGACCAGGAAGAGAAGAAGGATGATACGGCTCCAACAAGGAGGTGTGAAACACAGGATGAAGTTTCACCGTAGATGATAACTCGAGTCAGAAAGCTACAGGATTAACCTTCGCCACAATGTTGTAAGGGCCCAATCGTTGAAAATCCAACTTAGAAGAAGGCCTGTTGGTGCGAATGTGTCAACGAAGAAGCACATGAGATCACCAATCTTGTATGTAGGTGCCGGCTGACGGTGAAGCATCAGCATGATGCTTGTATCGTTCATGTGCCTGCTGAAGATGAACCCGGAGATCATCCTGTACCTGACGAAGATGCTGGAGACGATCCTGCACTGCAGGAGCGGAAGAAGGAGAAGTAGGAGGAGCAAAGTCAAAACGTGGATGGTGGCCTGTAAGAGCAAAGAAATGGTGTCTGGCCTGTAGATGCATGAATGCAGTTGTTATAGGCAAATTCCGCCATTGGAAGAAGGTCCAACTAGTTGTCCTGTTGGTAACTGATGAAGCAAGCGATACTACTGTTCCAAGGTCTGAATTGTGCGTTCTGACTGCCCATCAGTTTGCGGATGATATCCTGAGAAAGATCCGCTTTAACCTGTAAACTCCGAAGAAGCTCTCGCCAAAACTTGGACATGAATTGTGGACTCGATCGAAACAATGCTCTCAGGAAGACCATGATGTCGGAACACTTCATGGATCACCAACTCAGCAGTTGTCTGTCCTGTAGCTGTCTTGTTGCAGGGTAGGAAATGAGCCTGCTTGGTGAAACGGTCAACCACCACAAGAATGTATAGAATCCATGAGGAGGAAGATCTGTGAGGAAATCCATAGAAATGGATCTCCAAGAAGTAGAAGAACAAGAAAGGACGAAGAAGACCAGAGGGTGCATGATGAGGCATCTTCGACCTGTTACAAGTGTCACAGCTCCGTACAAACCTTTCCACAAAACCTCGCAACCCAGGCCACCAATAGTTGCGAGTCACCAACTCCACTGTCTTGGCCACACCAAAATGTCCTGTAGCCGGGTATCATGACAATCCTGTACACACGAGTCCTGGAAATACCAATAGGAACATACAGGAGACCTTCCCGGTACAGGAGTCCATCCTGTATGGTGAACAACTTGTAGTCTGAACGGGAACTGAGGAAGAGGAACTTGCAATGTCAGGATGAATGTGTGAGAACACATTCTTTGCCAAGTCGTCTGTAGCCAACTGCGAACGGATGTCCTGTAGGAGTGTTGAATTTGCTGGAGCCTGATGAACCTGTAGTGCTGTAAGCCGGAATCGATCAGGACCCACAACACTTGTCTTTGACAGTCATATGCAGGATCTCTTGGGACCGGTGCAAGGTAAGAGCGCCTAGACAATGCGTTTGCCTTGCCATTGCCGAAAACCGGGCCTGTAGACAATGATGAAATCAAAACATGATAGGAACTCCGCCCACCTAGCCTGTCCGCCGACTGAGAACTCGAGCCGTTTGAAAATACTCCAGGTTCTTGTGATCCGTAAGAACTTGTACAGGATGCGCAGCACCTTCCAGGAAATGCCCGCCACTCCTCGAACGAATCCACAATGGCCTTGAGTTCCTTGTCATGAATCTTGTAATTGATCTCCGCCGAAAGGGAACTTACGAGAGTGAAAAGCTACAGGATGAAGCAACTTGTCTTCTCCAACTTGTGATAGGAACAATCCTACTGCAAAAATCCGAGGCATCTGCTTCAACGAAGAAAGGACGAGAAGGATCAGGATGTGCCTAAAATCGGAGCTGTCGTGAAGGCGTCCTTGAGTGTTGTGAATGCATGTTCCGCCTTGTCGGACCAAAAGAAAACCTCTGTGCGTTTGGTGAGTTCCGTGAGTGGAAGTACACGCTTGGGAAGTCCTGTATGAACCGCCTTAAAAGTTGCAAAGCCAAGGAAACATTGTACATCTCGTACAGACTTGGGCCTCTCCCACTCCACGATGGCTTCACCTTTGCATGTCCATGGAAACGCCAGCAGGAGAGACGATATAGCCCAAGAACTCCACAGAATCCCTATCGAAAAAACACTTCTCCAACTTCGCATACAGGCCATGCTCGCGAAGCCGTTGTAGAACAATCGTAATGCTTGTCATGTGCCGCCTGGTCCTTGGAGAAAATTAAAATGTCGTCGAGGTAGATCACCACAAACTGGTCCAAGAAAGTCACGAAAGATGTCGTTTACCATGTGTTGGAACACGGCTGGGCATTGGTAAGGCCGAAGGGCATCACCGTGTACTTGAAGTGTCCATACCTTGTACGAAAGGTAGTCTTCCACTCATCGCCTGGACGAATTCGTACAAGGTTGTAGGCCCTTCGTAAAGTCGATCTTCGTGAACACCTTTGCTCCTCACACCGGCGAGAAGTTCTGGAATCAATGGAAACGGGTACCGATTCCGAGTGGTGACTTGATTCAAACCCCTGTAGTCCACAACAAATGTAAACTCCCATCCTTCTTCCTTGACAAAGAAAATAGGTTGCTCCTGCAAGGACTTTGAGTGACGAATGAAGCCAGATGCCAAGTTGTCCTCGATGTACTGACGAAGAACCCCACTCTGTGGTGATAGTGCATAAATCGGTCCGAACGGTGGAGTCTTCCTTCGCAAGATCAATAGGACAGTCGTAGGACCTGTGAACAGGAAGAACTGCAACCTTGTGCTTGTCAAAAACGTCCTGAAAGGAGTGATACTTGGATGGTAGGAAGAAGGAAGAGAGGAACAGGAGCAGGAGAAGAAGATTGAAAAATAGGAGAGTCCGACACAGGAAAGGTAAAAGAGGACGTAGGAGTTACTTGAAAGGCAAAAAGGTGAAAAGGAGCAGGATCAGTGGCAAGTTCATGCATGGTAGTGGTAAGAACTCGGAGAGGAGAAGGAGGGAGCTGTGACTGAAAAAGAGGAAGCATCTTGGGGGGTGGAACAGAAACAAAGTAACAAAAGGAGGCAGGATTGGGAGAAACCTGTGTGGATGTTGACGAGTGTACAGGATTTGAAGAATCTTGTACAAAAGTCCGTGGTTGCACAGGAGTGAGGGAAGCCTGTGGTGTGTTGACGAACCAACAGGAGGTGGATTCTATTGAGGAGGAACTTCGACACTGATATAGGATTGGAAAGAACCCTGTACATGAATCCACAAACTTACAGGAGTGGAGAGAACCTGCGAATGTGCTGAGGAGCTGACATGAGTGGATCCTGTCAAGAAGGAGTCTTCAAATACTGATACAGGAACAGGCACAGTCAATCCTGTAGCTTGTACTGCCTCAGATACTAAAGATGTGTCCTGCACGAAGGATGGTACAGGATTGATCCTAACTGTCGGAGAGGAAAAAGTGAGCGTCCTATAGCCCTCCAGTCGATTTGCGGATTTGCAACAACGAACCATGGCATGCCTAAAATGATGGGAGTCGACCGAGTTTTGATCAAGTTGAAGGAAATGGAATAGTTGAATGTGCCATGACTGCAAGAGAGAGTTCGGCAGCATGGGTAACTGCGCCAGAAGCAATCAAACGCCCATTGGCCACCTCTACAGGAACTAGCCATGTTGAGTTACAAAAGTGTCATCCATGAAGCATGCATTTGCACCAGTGTCTAACAGGGCAAACTCCTTGAGCTTTCGATTATTAAAATGAATGTGTACAAGAAACTTGAGTGATTTGAATGGTATGAGCAGCACCAATGGAGCCTGTACCTACGTCCAACTTCGCGGCTCCTAGACGAAGTGGACATTAAGTTTTTTTGACTGAACTCCAGCTTCAACTTCACGCGTCTTGAACTTCCTGGCTTTAATAGGACATTCTGCTACCTTGTGTCCTGCTTCACCACAAATACAAGCATAGGTTTCTCATTGCAGCGACGTTGCTTCTCAGCAGCGGAAAGAGAGCCACGCTTGGATTTCTCAACCTCCATAGGAACTACTCCAGGAGGTGGTGCAGGAACATGTACCACTGCTGCAGATTGTTTGCAGAACTGCTGACGGGATCTTTCCTGACGCTTGAACAAACGTTGTCGCAACGAACAGCTTGTTGCATGATCTCTGCTAAAGTTTGGGCATCTAGTAACGTAAGAGAAGGTCCTTCACGTCATCCCTCAACCCAAACGGAAGTGTTCGATGAATGCAGTCTCGTCCCATGGAATGTTCGTGCAAAGTTGCTGAAATTCGGATGCATAGACGGAACTGGTCGGGATCCTTGAGTGAGTTTTCGTAACTTCATACATGCGGAACGGTACTTGTCAGGATCCCCAAAGCAGGCTTCAAAGGCAGCCACGAAACCTTTAAAGTCTTCCATCAATGGGTCGTCACGCTCCAACAAGGGAGCAACCCAAGCCCGTGGAGATCCACTTAGTAAGGATGCTAAAAAGCCAACCTTTTGTGCATCCGTCGAGTAGCGGCGTGGTTCCATGCGGATCAAGAGTCGGATCTGATTCAAGAAACCTTGAAAATCGGCACGATTGCCACTGAACTTTTCTGGCATGCTGATCTTCGTCTCTGAAGAAAAGTTTGATGAAGAGGGAACCTGGTGCCTGAGAGAGAGCCTGCGCAGCAGCCTTGGAGGATGCATCAGCAGCTGCATCTGCCGCATTGGTGGAACCTTGTAGATCGGTGACCACTTGGCACAAAGTGGCCAGTTCATGAAGTAACATTTGGTGCTCGTGTTGAAAGTGCTCAAAATCGGCCATGATCTATGAAAGAAAAAAAAGGAAGAAAACAAAGGAAAAGATTCAAGAAAAAAAAGTAGCTAGAAACGGAGAGTTATGAAAGCAGTTACAATCAAACTGTCAAGCCACGATCCAAGAACTAGGAAGGGAGTAGGATTCCAAGAATAGGGAGGCTTGACTCAGGAACAGGACCGAGTGCATGACAGGAACTAGGAATAAGACAGGAACAGGACGGATCCAGGAGCAGGACATGATCAGGATAGGATCCGGGAGCAAGACAGGAAAGCGCAAGACAGGATCCAGGAACAATATAGGAGCAGGACAGGATCCAGGAGCAAGACAAGAGCAGGAGGCAAGGAGCAAGACATGAACAAGACAAGAACAATAATGATCGTAGAAAGACTGGTGTTGATTGTAACTGATTGTACAACAATTAGGTCGGAGCTTTTATGCTCACAAACTCCAAGCTAATCTGGTCATGAGTCTAATCTAGTCATGAGCTAAGAATAGTGACCCTTATCCTCTAGGCATATCCTATAGCATATCCTATAGGAATATCTGTAGGTATATCCTGTAGGAATATCCTGTAGGTATATCCTGTAACCCGTATCCTGTGTCCGAAATCCTGCATCCTGTATCCTGTATCCGGAATCCTGTATCCTGTATCGGGTTGTGACAATGAGGGCCGTGGTCCCCTTGGGTTACTTGCTCCTCCTATTCAGTGTGCCGATCCAATAGAGGTTGACGCTGCTGCATATGTGCCCGCACGACAAGCCTTTCGTGGTCGACCTCGGGGCCCACCTCGTGACCACCTCCACGAAATCGTCCTGCACTTGCTCCAGTTCCTGCTGGGGTGGTCAAAATCCACGGATTCGTGACAGGAGGAATCGAAACAATGTAGGTCGACCCAATCAAGTTCATTATTGGGCCTGTTGGGCACCTAGACATACTTGGTGGGCAAGCGATGTGTATCTGATTGGCATCCACCACATCCAGGCTGGCGACCATTGTTCCGGATGGTGTGCCTGTGGTGGCATTATGTATGATGATGAGCTTCCAGATGACAAAGCCTCTTTTGCAGATGGATCTGTTGCGGAAAACCAGTAATCGACAGGCAACGGAGGGATCCCGTTCGATGAAGACTTCACCTCCATGCTTTTTCCGCTATGCATATCAAGGTTTGCAAGTTTCCCAGATCATCCAGTTTCACATTTTCTGCACAAGTGAATGATCTTTCAGTCACAGTACTTTGGATACAGGATCCAATATGTCTTTCATAACTACTTCTCTAGCGCATCGGTGCTCATTACCCTAAGACGTGCATATAAGGTCTTGCACATTTTATATGGTAATGGGCAGTCTCGTGCAGTATCACAGTACACTTCGACTACGCTGGTTTTGGGTGACAATCATAAGTTTCCTCTGGGTCTCTTAGGGTTGTTCCTTCCCAGGTCTTTGACATTATTTTAGGATGTGATTGGTTGAAGCAGTCGAAAGGTATGTCTGATTTTTCACTCTCTCCTCCTGTATTACGCTTGGAGTCTATGTCTTTACAGTCTGTTCTTTTAACGTCCAGAGAAGTTGTTGCTGTTTGTATCACGCATACAGCTCCTTTGATTCCAGTCTTGGGGTGGTGTTCATCTCAACAGGTTCAAATGTCAGATCCGTCACCTGAGTATCGAGCCACAATACATCGAACAACTTAAGCAGCAGTATGCAAGTTTGTTCAAATTTTATCTGTCCCAAGGTGCACGTGTGAAGACTCGACACTATAATACCCACTGGTATGCAAAGCCTTCAAAAGTCCCGGTTTGACACAGGTCACCAAAAGAGTTATCAGCCATGCGAACAGCTGTTACAGATATGATCAGTAAGCGGGTGTGTCGTCCATCATGGAGTCCATGGGCATGTGAACCTCATTTGGTTCCCAAGCTTGATGGATCTCTACGATTTTGTGTGGATTACTGACCTCTCAACGATGTTACCATCAACGATGTTTATCCACTTCCGAACTCTGCAATCTATTAGATCGTTTGGGTCAGAGTCGATGGTTTACTAAGTTGGATTGGCATCAGGATATTGGCAAGTTCCTATGGCTGAGAGGATATTCTAAAAAACGGCCTTTCGGACACTATTTGGTCTTTACGAGTTTTTGGTTATGCCTTTTGGATTGACTTCAGCTCCTGCCACCTTTCAATGCATAATGGATGAGCTTCTTTCAGATATGCCTGATATCATTGCCGATTTTATCGATGATGTGCTCATTCATGGGTCTGGTTCTTGGGAGGATCACATTCGTGATGTACAGCGCGTTCTTGATTGATTTCGAGAAGTTGGTCTAAAGTTGAAACTTGAAAAGTGTGTGTTTGGTTCGATCGACACCACTTACTTGGTTACCATATATCTCGAGAGGGTTTACAGGTGGATCAATGAAGTTATGAGCTGTTTGAGAGTTCCCTCGTCCTCTTATAGTATAAGAAGTCCAGCATTTCTTGGGCAAGGTGCAGTACTTGGGTCGATTCATTGATCATCTCACTGATCGAACTGCCCCTCTTCGAGAGTTAGTTCGTCCCACAAGTACCTTTCAGGTGGACTCGCAGGTGTTAGCAGGCATTTGACCAGTTAAAAGTTCTTAACAACTCCATCATTGCTTCAATACCCAGATTACTCGTCCATTCATTTTATGAGTATGCTCAGATGTTGATTGATGGTGTGTTGATGCAAAGATGTTATGATCCTTCAATTCGATACCCGGTGGCTTACATTAGTCGAGTACTCATGCCGGTTGAGCGGAATTATTCCATTACTGAAAAATAATGCCTTGCTGTTTGTTGGGGTTTTGAATGACTTCATGCCTACTTACATGGGAGTGAAACACTTTGGTATGATCATGCTACTGTCACTTCCTTGTTAAAAGGAAGAATTTAGTGGATCATGTAGCTAGATGGGCATTACGTCTCCAAGTATATAACTTTAAGGTGGTGCACATGCCTGGGCAAACAATGGTGGATGCGGATGCACTTTCTCGAGCACCCTTTTTGATTCCACTTTGCCTGCTTATGCAGTCGCTGTAGCGTTTGTTTGATACAAGCCCCTTAGGTATCGATGCCGACTTACCATCCTTAGACCAGTGGCAAGATGCCCAAAAACGTGAACCGGGACGAGGCAATTACGGGATGCGTTTGCAAATCCTTTTCTGAACCTCGGTTTTGACAATATCATGCTCAGTTTGACTTCATGATGATTATTGTATTTATTGGGACAAATCCAGAAGACAGATGGCGTTGGGTGTGCCCTCTACAATGTTCCACACCTTTTCGAGCATATCATGATTCGCCTATTGTTGGAGGTCATCTTGGTCACCAACGAGTGTTGGAGAAGCTCACAAATTCTTTTATTGGCCTAGCATGCGTGTGATATGATCAGGTATATTCAGAGTTGTCCCATTTGTCAAACTCGAAATTCCTTTATGACTCAGGCCATGGGGGTGTTAAAACCCATCAACGTCTCTCGCCCTTTGAGTTAATTGCAGTGGATTTAATGGGACCTTTTCCACGTTCTTCTCAAGGTAACCAATACATCATTGTCGTATTTAATTATTTAACTCGTGGGTGGAGGTGGCTCTTCCGGATGCAACTGCCATGTCAACAGCTTGTTTTTGTTCGATAATGTGGTTTTGTAGCATTCTTGTCCAGAGCGGATGTTATCAGATAATGGCCCTGCTTTCATTGCAGAGGTATTCCGAGTGTTATAGAGAGGTTAGGATAAAACACTCATTTGCCTCTCCATATCATCCATAAACTGATGATTTGGTGGGAGCGATTGAATTAGACCTTCAAGGGTATGATCTTGAAGTATATGAACTTCAATTACACTGACTGGAATTGGTATTTGCGATGCTTAAGATTTGCTTATGTAACAGGCATTCAGAGTTCGATTGGTATCTCTCCATTCAAGGCATTGGATATGATCCTAAGTGCCTAGTGAATTGGGATTATCATCGAATCTACCACGTGCCAAATGTGGGCTCGATATTTGGATTTGTCTTGCCTCTTCTGCATGCAGAGTCTGATGAACATCTTGGTCGAGCTCAAATACGGCAACAATCTTCTTACAATGCACGACATCATCCACCAGACTATGCTGACGTGACTTAGTACTGGTATGTTTTCCCAAGCTGATTGCACCTGGGCTTGCAACTAGTTTATTAGATAAGTGGCTTGGTCCCTACCGAGTACCCGAAAGGTTGGTCCTCAGGTGTATCAGGTCAATTGGTGGGATTTCATGAGTTGAGATAGTTCACGTAGTTTCGAATGAAACGGTTTCATTCGAGACTCATTGAATACATTCGGTCATACCTTAGATGGCCCAGCTCACACGGATCCAGGACCATCAGATCCATCACCATCTACACAGCCGTAGAGGGAGGATAATGTAAGATACTATATATTATGTAACATAATGTATATGCACATGTGTATATACACATATGCATAGTGACACATGGGTGTGATTGGCCCTGTCACAACCCGATATAGGATAAGGATGCAGGATACAAGATTCCGGATACAGGATACAGGATGCAGGATTTCGGATATAGGATATGGGTTACAGGATATGCCTGCAGGATATTCTACAGGATATACCTATAGGATATTCCTATAGGATATGCCATAGGATATGCTACAGGATATGCCTAGAGGATAAGGGACACTATTCTTAGCTCATGACTAGATTAGACTCATGACTAGATTAGCTTGGAGTTGTGAGCATAAAAGCTCCGACCTAATTGTTGTACAATCAGTTACTATCAACACCAGTCATTCTACGATTATTCTTGTTCCTTGTTTTTGTCTTACTCTTTGCCTCCTGCTCCTGTCTTGCTCCCAGATCCTATCCTGATCCTGTCCTGCTCCTGGATCCGTCCTGTTCCTGTTCCTAGTTCCTGTCCTGCTCTCGGTCCTGTTCCTGAATCAAGCCTTCCTGTTCTCGGAATCCTACTCACCTGGTTCTTGGATCGTGGCTTGACAGTTTGATAGTAACTCCTTTCATAGCTCTCCATTTCCCAGCTACCTTTTTTTTTCCCTTGATTCTTTCCTTTGTTTTTCTCCTTTCTTTCTTTCATAAGATCATGGCTGATTTTGAGCACTTTCAACGCGAGCACCAAATGTTGCTTCATGAGCTGGCCACTTTCGCCAAGTGGTCACCGATCTGCAAGGCTCCACCCATGCGGCACATGCAGCTGCTGATGCATCCTCCAAGGCTGCTGCGCAGGCTTCTCTCTCAGGCATCGGTGGTTCCTTCTTCATCGAACTTTTCTTCGGAGCCGAAGATCAGCATGCCAGAAAAGTTCAGTGGCAACCGTGCTGATTTCCAAGGTTTCCTGAATCAGATCGGCTCTTGATCCGCATGCAACCACGCCGCTACTCGACGGATGCACAAAAGGTTGGCCTTTGGCATCCTTACTAAGTGGATCTCCACGGGCTTGGGTTGCTCCCTTGCTGGAGCGTGACGACCCATTGATGGAAGACTTTAAAGGTTTCGTGCTGCCTTTGAAGCATGTTTTTGGAGATCCCGATAAGTACCGTTCTGCATGCACGAAGTTACGAAAGCTCACACAAGGATCCAGACCAGCTTCCGTTTATGCATCCGAATTTCAGCAATTGTGCACGAACATTCCATGGGACGAGACTGCATTGATCGAACACTTCCATTTTGGGCTGAGGGATGATGTGAAGGACCTTCTCCTTACGTTAGCGGATGCTCAAACGTTAGCGGAGATCATGCAACAGGCCGTTCGCTGCGACAACCGTTTGTTCGAGCGCCGTCAGGAAAAATTCCGTCAGCAGTTCCTGCCAGCCAATCCTGTAGCCGTAGCACATGTTCCTACGGACACCTTCTGGAGCGTTCCTATGAGTTAACAAATCCAAGCGTGGCCCACTTTCAACGCTGAGAAGCAACGTCATCGGGGTGAGAATCTATGCTTGTATTGTGGTGAAGCAGGACATAAGGTGGCGGAATGTCCTAATAAAGCCAGAAAGTTCAAGACGCGTGAAGTCGAAGCTGAAGTTCAGTCGAAAAACTTCAATGTCCACTTCGTTTAGGAGCCGCGAAGTTGGACGTAGGTGCAGGCTCCATTGGTGCTGCTCATACCATTCAATCACTCAAGTTTCCTGTACACATCGCCTCAATAACCGAGAGCTCAAGGAGTTTGCCCTGTTAGACACTGGTGCAATGCATGTTTCATGAATGACAACTTTTGCAGCTCAGCATGGCATTTCGGTGGTGAAGTTGAAGCGTGCAGTTCCTGTAGAGTGGCCGATGGTCGTTTAATTGCTTCTGGCGCAGTTACCCACGCTACCACACCTCTCTTTTGCAGTCATGCGCCATTTAACTGTTCGATTTCCTTCAACTTGATCAAGACTCGGTCGACTCCCATTATTTTGGCATACCATGGTTCGTTGTTGCAAATCCGCAAATCGACTGGAGGTCTAGGACGCTCACGTTTTCCTCTCCAGCAGCCAGGATCAATCCTGTACCTTCCTGCGTGCAGGATACATCCTTGGTGTCTGAGGCAGTACAAGCTACAGGATTGACCGTGCATGTTCTTGTACCAGTGTTGAAGACTCTTCCTCGACAGGATTCACCTCCTGTCAGTTCCTCAGCACATCCGCAGGTTCTCTCCACTCCTGTAAGTTTGTGGATTCCTGTACAGGGTTCTTCCAATCATGTATCAGTGTCGAAGGTTCCTCCTCAACAGGATCCACCTCTTGTTGGTTCGTCAGCACACTCACAGGCTTCCCTCACTCCTGTGCAACCACGGACTTCTGTACAGGATTCTTCCAATCCTGTACACTCGTCAACATCCACACAGGCTTCTCCCAATCCTGCCTCCTTTTGTTACTCTGCTTCCGTTCCACCCCCCAAGATCCTTCCTCTTTTTCAGTCACAGCTCCTTCTCCTCTTCGAGTTCTTACCACTACCATGCATGAACTTACCACTGATCCTGCTCCTTTTCACCTTTTTGCCTTTCAAGTAACTCCTACGTCCTCTCTACCTTTCCTGTGTCTGACTCTCCTGTTTTTTCAATCTCCTTCGCCTACTCCTTTTCCTTCTCCTCCTTCTTCTCTACCATCCAAGTACCACGACTTTAAGGACGTTTTTGACAAGCACAAGGCTACAGTTCTTCCTGTTCACAGGTCCTACGACTGTCCTATTGATCTTGCAGAAGGAAAGACTCCACCGTTCAACCGATTTACGCATTGTCACCCACAGAGTTGGAGGTTCTTCGCAAGTACATCGAGGACAACTTGGCATCCGGCTTCATTCGTCATTCAAAGTCCCCTGCAGGAGCGCCTATCTTCTTTGTCAAGAAGAAGGATGGGAGCTTACGTTTGGTTGTGGACTACAGGGGTTTGAATCAAGTTACCATTCGGAATCGGTACCCGTTGCCATTGATCCCAGAACTTCTCAATCGGCTGCGAGGAGCAAAGGTGTTCACAAAGATCGACTTACGAGGGGCCTACAACCTTGTACGGATTCGTCCAGGCGATGAGTGGAAGACTGCTTTTCGTACAAGGTATGGACACTTCGAGTACACGATAATGCCCTTCGACCTTACCAATGCCCCAGCCGTGTTCCAACACATGGTGAACGATATCTTTCGTGACTTCTTAGACCAGTTTGTGGTGATCTACCTCGACGACATTTTGATTTTCTCCAAGGACCAGGCGGCACATGACAAGCATGTACGATTGGTTTTACAGCGGCTTCGCGAGCATGGCCTGTATGCGAAGTTGGAGAAGTTTTTTTCGATAGGGATTCTGTGGAGTTCTTGGGCTACATCGTCTCTCCTGCGGGCGTTTCCATGGACATGCACAAGGTGAAGACCATCGTGGAGTGGGAGAGGCCCAAGTCTATACGGGATGTACAATGTTTCCTTGGCTTTGCAAATTTTTACAAGCGGTTCATACATGACTTCTCCAAGCGTGTACTTCCACTCACAGAACTCACCAAGCGCACAGAGGTTTTCTCTTGGTCCGACAAGGCGGAACATGCATTCACAACACTCAAGGACACCTTCACGACAGCTCCAATTTTAGCACATCCTGATCCTTCTCGACCTTTCTTCGTTGAAGCAGATGCCTTGGATTTTGCAGTAGGATCCGTCCTATCACAAGTTGGAGAAGACAAGTTGCTTCATCCTGTAGCTTTTCACTCTTATAAGTTCCTTTCGGCGGAGATCAATTACGAGATTCATGACAAGGAACTCAAGGCCATTGTGGATTCGTTCGAGGAGTGGCGGCATTTCCTGGAAGGTGCTACGCATCCTGTACAAGTTCTTACGGATCACAAGAACCTGGAGTATTTTCAAACGGCTCGAGTTCTCAGTCGACGACAGGCTAGGTGGGCGGAGTTCCTATCACGTTTTGATTTCGTCATTGTCTACAGGCCCGGTTTTCGGAATGGCAAGGCGGACGCATTGTCTAGGCGCTCTTACCTTGCACCGGTCCCAGGCGATCCTGCATATGACTGTCAAAGACAAGTGCTGTTGGGTCCTGATCGATTTTGGCTTGCGGCACTACAGGTTCATTAGGCTCCAACAAATTCAACACTTCTACAGGACATCCGTTCGCAGTTGGCTACAGACGACTTGGCAAGAATGTGTTCTCACACATTAGTCCTGACATTGCACGCTCCTCTTCCTCCAGTTCCCATTCAGACTACACGCTGTTTGCCATACAGGACGGACTCCTGTACCGGGAAGGTCTCCTGTACGTTCCTGTTGGTGTTTGCAGGACTCGTGTGGTACAGGATTGTCATGATACCCCGGCTACAGGACATTTTGGTGTGGCCAAGACAGTTAAGTTGGTGACTCGCAACTATTGGTGGCCTGGGTTGCGAGGTTTTGTGGAAAGGTTTGTACGGAGTTGTGACACCTGCAATAGGTCGAAGATGCCTCGTCATGCACCCTCTGGTCTTCTTCGTCCTCTTCCTGTTCCTTCTGCTCCTTGGAGATCCATTTCTATGGATTTCCTCACAAATCTTCCTCATTCTCGTGGATTTGATGCAGTTCTTGTGGTGGTTGACCGTTGTCACGGGAAAATTTAGACCGTCACCTTGGTAGCCCCTGGTATGCATGTAGTGGACTAGTCTTCTACTCGTATTATACTAGTCTTCTACTCGTATTATACTAGTCTTCTACTCGTATTATACGTCTACATTTCACTTTACTATTCACCTTCTTTGTCTTTTCTTGCATGGTCAAACTAGTCAACATTATTATGTTAATCCATATGATTAGTGCCTGCTTTGACCATGCACATTTTCTTTGTCTTCTTCCATGCACCTTCCTAGTCACCTTCCCAAGTCAAAGTCAAGTCACCCTCTTCCATAACCCCCATCATTTATGGGTCAAGCCCACCTTCTTCCATAACCCCCTACCATTATTCTTATGTAACCCCCATCTTACACCCTCTCTTACATCCCTACCCTACCCTACATGCATTTTTATATTATTTTGGGTATATAAGGAACCAAGGCTCAAGGGTTTGGAGAGAGAGGACACATATAGATATAGAGATATAGAGAAGAGTCTCTAGTTTCTTCTTTTCTTTTCTTACTTTGTAAATAGGTGTGATGACATTATTTTGTGTGTGCTCCTATGATGAAATATAAAAATTAGTTAGTGTATCTTTCGTGTCATGAGTTTCATCTCATGTTTTCCCTTTCCTTTCTATTCTTTTATTCATGTGTGTAATCATTAGCAAGGACTACTACGATGCGCTATCACTAAAGCCATCAAGTCCCGAACATACGAGTCCCCGAATGATTTTCCTTCGACATGTTTTTGGTGCGGTGAGCGTGGAATGCTAATGTGCATTGTTTATGAATGAGCCTGAGCGTCCTTTCTGGAGAAGGTTCTTTCAACTTTCAAGGTCTCTTCAAAATCAAATATTGAAGTGTTGTTTTGAGCATCCACATGGGTTTGCTTTAAATAACAAGTTGGTGGTCATTCAAGCGTGGGGATTTGAAGAATTCAAGTTTGGAATACAACTTGCAATTGCGAATGTGCTTTTGAGGAGGCGAGAGGTGAATCGAGCATGGATCAAGATTTGGCACCCATGTGATAGTGGTGATATCGATGAGGCACACCGTTTGTGTATGGATCTTCCATACATTGATCCTCACATCGCAGTCGTGACAATATCTCGATGGATTCATCCAAGTCTTTGGGAATCTTGTGGAGTGTGGAGTTTGGTGAAGCAAGAGTATTGTGCGCGTTGTGAGAGGTTCGGTTGTGCTTGTTAATGTGGCAAGTCAACTTTGATGGAGCATACAAGCCAAAGAAGCAAGTTGCGAGTGTAGGGGTCGTGCTAACTGATCCAGTAGGGAAGCGAATCAAAATTTCTGAGCCAACTTCTAGTGCTAATTCTTGCAATCAAGCGGAGTATTCTGCATTGATTCGAGGATTGAAGGAGGCAAGGAAACAAGGAGCGAAAAACGTGGTTGCGATTGGTGACTCTAAGTTGGTGGTGAACCAAGTGCAAGGTCAGTGGAAAGTGAGAAAGCCTGAGTTGTTGGTGCTTTCTGAGCGTGTTCAAGATCTCAAAAGGGGATTCGACACTTTTGAGATAAAGCACGTTCCTCGAAGAGAGAATCTAGAGGCTGACGAGCTTGCACAGAGGGGGGCATTGCCTCGTCAAAGTGACGTCTCTTCATCTACTTGTAATCAGGTGAAACCTTTGCCATTTTTACACTTGTAAAGATGGTGTCTATTCCAGTATATCATGGTCTGCAAAATGAGGATGCAGATCGGTATTTACGTTCATTTAAGCGAGCATGCATTTCGAATGGAGATAGAAGTTCTACCACTTGGGCAGAACTTCTACCATCCTTTTTGGAGGATGGAGCATTGAAGTGGTTTGAACGTCAAACTAGTGATGTTAAGGCTAGTTGGGAGAGGTTGAGTGAGGCTTTTCTAGGAGAGTATGGAAAGCCAGAGACATTGGATGAGGTATGAAGCAATTGGATCAATTGAGGCAAAGTGAAGAAGAGAGTGTCAAGGCATTCAGTGAGCGTGTGTTGGAACTCCAATGTAAGCTACGAAGTGGTTTGGGAGTGGAGGCCTCCGAAGGACAGGAGGATGCATCCAAGGAGTCCAAACCAGCTGTGGGGATAGATGCATTGGTGTTCAACAAGTTTCTTACTGGATTGAAGCCGGTATTACGCCAGAAGGTAAAGAACAAAGAGCCTAGTAACTTGCAGGAAGCTGTGAAGATTGCTATGAAAAAGGAGGCACTTCTCATGGATTTTGATGAAGCCTCAATCTCAACGGTAGCACCACAACCAAGGTTGGCACCAATTCTACAAACACCCCAAGTTGTGATTCCTGCAACCGTTCCAGTCAAATCATCTGAGTTGGAGAGTAGTATTGCCAAATTAACTTCAGATCTCAACGAACTCAAGTTGCATTTGCTTCAAGCAAAGCCAACAGGACCAAAACCTCCAAGGCCACCTAGGGATCGAGCTAATGTCACTTGTTACATTTGTAAACAACAAGGTCACTATGCCACTGAATGTCAACAACCACGACCACAGGTGACATGTTTTACATGTAAACAGGTGGGACACTATGCAAATGAGTGTCCTCAGAAACCTCAATCAACTCCTGCACCACAACAGAGGGACCAACCTAGTGTTCATTTGGTGGAGTTAACAACCGAGCAAGGTGACTTGGATCTCTTAGGTCTTAAGAGAGCCAGAGGGGAGCAACAAGTGGAGCAACCTGAACAAGTGGAGACACGTGCAAGCAAGAAGAAAAGGAAGGAAGGTACCAAGCCACGACGTAAGGTTGGTATACAGGATATGGGGATTGGCAAGGGGCAGAAGGAATATTCAATTGTCGAGGATCTAGGAGATACTCGTGCCAACATTACAGTTGCACAATTATTGTCAAAATGCCCAAGCTTGAGGAGAGAGCTTCGACAAGGGATTAGTACTCGTGCAAAGAAGGTACGTCCTAGTGGTGAGGATGAGGTGATGCGAAATGTACAAGTGATAACAAGAGAATCCAATACGAATGCCGTGGCACCAATTGTGGATGTGGTAGTAGATGGAATGCGTGTGCAACGTGTTTTAGTAGATGGTGGTGCAGAGATCAATGTCATGAGTAGCTGGTTGATGGAGAAACTTGGTCTCAAGTGCAACCAACCTTCGAATTGGAGGATTAGGGTGGCAGATGATCGACGTGTCAAGCCAGTGGAATGATTATTGACTTGCCGATCACAGTGCACGGGATAACTACCTCTATAGATGTGCATGTCATGCAACTACGACGGGATGCACATGGTTATCCTATGATCTTGGGTCGACCTTGGCTTTATAAGGTTGATGCTAAGAATTATTGGAAAAAGGGGGAGATGACTATTGGTCATAAGTCAAGACGAGTGACAATAGCCATCAAGGAGAACACAACAAAGGTTGTAGATGAGGAGTCATCCAGTGAGGAATATGATTCTAGCAGTAATAGTGAGGTGACAACCTCAGATTCTGAGAGTGAGCAAGAGGAGAAGGAATTGTATGCCCTCAAGGCGATTCCTAAGGTTGCTACGCGTGTGGAGCCTCACGATAGACATGAGGTCTATGATCAACAACTCACCCAGGAGCAGGAGGCTCAAGGAGGGGTAGTAGGGGTTGTTGAAAAGGGGCAGGAAGCAAGTAGTGGCAACAAGTTTGAGGCAAAGGAAGTGGAGCGACGAGCTCTTTTGGAGAAGATGCTTAGTTCAAGTTTGACTCCTGAGGAGAAGGAGCAATACATGAGCATGCTATTGAAGTTCCCCAAGTTGTTTGCGACATCATATGAGGAGCTTCGTCAAGTAGATATTGTGCAACATGAGACCCACTTAAACCAGGTATGAAGGGAGTTGCACAAAAGGCTTATAGGATGGGTCCTTTGAAACAGAGCATAGTTTATGAGGAGCTCATGAAGCTACAGCGTTCGGATTTCATTTTTAAGGTGGAAACGTCAGATTGGGTTTCTCCTGTGGTGGTAGCCCCAAAGAAAAATGGTAAGTGGCGAGTTTGTGTCAACTTCAAACGATTAAATGATGGCACACATCGAGATCATCACCCCATTCCTTTCATGGATGAGATACTAGATGAAGTGACAGGGCATGAGATGTACACATTTTGTGATGGGTACTCTGGGTATTTCCAAGTCAGGATTCGAGAAGAGGACCAGTGAAGACTACCTTCACCACACCATGGGGAACCTTTGCGTATAGGGTGATGCCGTTTGGACTCACAAATGCTCCAGCAACGTTTCAACGATTGATGAACAAGGTGTTTGAACCATATCTTGGTTCATTCATTAGGGTTTACCTCGATGACTTTTGCATCTATAGCGATAGGATGAGCCACTTGGAGAAGGTACAACTAGCATTCCAAAGGATGGATGATGCAAAAGGATGCTTGAACCCGGAAAAATGTCAGATTGGTAGTACTAAGGGCACCTTAGTAGGACATGTGATCTCAAAGGATGGCATTGAGCCAAGTCAAGACAAGGTGGACAAGCTACTCATGTTGCCAACTCCGACTTGTGTCAAGGAGGTACGAAAGTTCGTAGGGTTGGCAGGGTACTATCGTAGATTTGTGGAGGGATTTGCAGAGATGGCATATCCATTGAACCAGCTACTTCGTAAGGGAGTTGCATTTCAATGGACTTCTTCATGCCAAGCATCATTTGAGAGGCTTAAGATCGCACTAAGTTCACATCCGATTTTGGTGGCACCTAAATGGGAGGAGTTATTTTATGTCAATCTCAGCGTTGGAGAAGTTTCAATCACTGTGATCCTGATGCAGAAGGGGAGAAGCGGATACTTGTTTCCTATTTATTATGCAGGAAGGCAATTACAAGGGCCAGAGCTCAACTACCCATTGTTGGAGAAGCAAGCAGCAGCAATCATATATGCAGTGGAGAAGTTCAAGCATTACTTGTGGGGGCGCCACTTTGTTTTCCTCATCAACAATGCAACACTTAAGTACATTGCCAATAAGCCTGGGCTCACAGGGAAGTTTTCTAGGTGGATCACGACCTTGGCTGAGTATGATTTTGAGTTTCAACATGAGAAGAGCACAAGAGCGGGTTTAGCAGAAATGTTGGACCAAGGTGACATTGAGAAGTTCCATTATCTCTTGGAAGTTTGTGCTCTTTCACCCGACATGGAGGATTATCAAGAAGTCTACAATTTCTTGATGGATGGGAAGTTTCCAGAAGGATGTACAACAACCCAGAAGAAGACGATCATGCGACAATCTCGACCTTATATGGTAATGGGTGAGTTACTTTATAGGATAGGGCGAGATGGTGTGCTTCGACGAGCGGTGGGTCGTCAGGAGAGAAAACAGATCATGGAGCAATGCCATGAAGGATTTTGCGGTGGACACTTCTCACACGACTACACTTCCAAGAAGATAGTCAATGCAGGATATTATTGGCCGACCCTCTTCAAGGATGTTAAGGAGTGGTGTCGGACTTGCCAGGTTTGTCAGACTTTTGGAAGAAGAGTGTTGTACAAGGGACCTTTGCATCCTATTTTACCAACAGGTCCATTTGAGAAGTGGGGAATAGACTTTGTTGGTCCCTTGCCAGTGGCTTCTTCACAAAAGAGATACATTATTGTGGGTACTGACTATCTAACGAGGTGGGTGGAAGCAGTCTCTGTTCGAGCTTGTACCAAGGAGGTCGCAACAAATTTCATCATCCAGAACATTGTCACCAGGTTTGGGTGCCCATTAGAGATAGTAACAGATCAGGGTTCTCATTTCTGCAATGAAGTGGTGGAGCTTCTTCTTTCTCAATTGTCCATCACACGGCGACAATCAACAAGTTATTACCCTCAAGCTAATGGACTGGTGGAACGAACAAATGGAGTGTTGTGCAATATATTAGCTAAGCTTGCGGTGGATCATAAGAAGGATTGGGAAAGTGGTTACCAGCAGCACTTTGGGCTTTCAGGACAACACACAAAGTTGCTACCAGGTACACACCATTTCAATTAGTTTATGGTATAGAAGCAATACTCCCAATTGAGCTGGAGATACCAAGCTTGCGTCTAGCATTGAAGCATGGGCTTGGAGATGGTGAGGACTTGCAAGCAAGGTTGGTTCAGTTGGAGAGCATGGATGAATCACGAAGACAAGCCTTGCAACTTGTGGAAGCAATGCAGCAGAAGTGGAAGGCCAAATTCGATAAGAAGATTCGAGAACGACCACTCAAGGTGGGTGATTTAGTGATGCGATATGATAGTCGATTGGATAAGACCTTCTCAAAGAAGTTCTTACCAAGATGGGATGGACCTTTCATCATTGTGGAGGTTTATAAGAATGGGTCATATCTTTTGGCAAACTTGGATGGAGAACAGCATGGCACACGGGTTAATGGTTACAGGTTGAAGCGCTTTCATGTTCGGCAGTAGCTATGAGTTTTCAAACAACCCGCATCGCGTGGCAATGCGTGTTGTTTGGGTGGGATTTATGTCACGGGAAAATTTGGACCGTCACCTTGGTAGCCCCTGGTATGCATGTAGTGGACTAGTCTTCTACTCGTATTATACTAGTCTTCTACTCGTATTATACGTCTACATTTCACTTTACTATTCACCTTCTTTGTCTTTTCTTGCATGGTCAAACTAGTCAACATTATTATGTTAATCCATATGATTAGTGCCTGCTTTGACCATGCACATTTTCTTTGTCTTCTTCCATGCACCTTCCTAGTCACCTTCCCAAGTCAAAGTCAAGTCACCCTCTTCCATAACCCCCATCATTTATGGGTCAAGCCCACCTTCTTCCATAACCCCCTACCATTATTCTTATGTAACCCCCATCTTACACCCTCTCTTACATCCCTACCCTACCCTACATGCATTCTTTATATTATTTTGGGTATATAAGGAACCAAGGCTCAAGGGTTTGGAAGAGAGGACACATATAGATATAGAGATATAGAGAAGAGTCTCTAGTTTCTTCTTTTCTTTTCTTACTTTGTAAATAGGTGTGATGACATTATTTTGTGTGTGCTCCTATGATGAAATATAAAAATTAGTTAGTGTATCTTTCGTGTCATGAGTTTCATCTCATGTTTTCCCTTTCCTTTCTATTCTTTTATTCATGTGTGTAATCATTAGCAAGGACTACTACGATGCGCTATCACTAAAGCCATCAAGTCCCGAACATACGAGTCCCCGAATGATTTTCCTTCGACACCGTTTCACCAAACAGGCTCATTTCCTACCATGTAACAAGACTGCTACAGGCCAGACAACTGCTGAGTTGGTGATCTGCGAAGTGTTCTGACACCATGGTCTTCCTGAGAGCATTGTTTCCGATCGAGGTCCACAATTCATGTCCAAGTTTTGGCGAGAGCTTCTTCGGAGTCTACAGGTTAAAGCGGATCTTTCTTCAGGATATCACCCACAAACCGATGGGCAGTCCGAACGCACAATTCAGACCTTAGAACAGTATCTTCGTTGCTTCATCAGTTACTAGCAGGACAACTGGCTGGACCTTCTTCCAATGGCGGAGTTTGCCTACAACAACTCCGTTCACGCATTTACAGGACAGACACCTTTCTTTGCTCTTACAGGCCACCATCCACGTTTTGACTTCGCTCCTCCCGCTTCTCCTTCTTTCCGCTCCTGCAGTACATGATCGTCTTCAGCATCTTCGGCAGGTACAGGATGATCTCCAGGTTCACCTTTAGCAGGCACAGGAACGGTACAAGCATCATGCTGATGCTCACCGTCATCCGGCACCTACATACAAGATTGGTGATCTCGTGTGGCTTCTTCGTCGACACATTCGCACCAATAGGCCTTCTTCTAAGTTGGATTTTCAACGATTAGGCCCTTACATGATCGTGGTGGAGGTAAATCCTGTAGCTTTCCGACTCGAGTTACCATCCACGGTGAAACTTCATCCTGTGTTTCACACCTCCTTGTTGGAGCCGTATCATCCTTCTTCTCTTCCTGGTCGTTGCTTCTTCTCCTCCCCCTCCTGTGGTCATTGCTGGTGAACCTGAGTACGAAGTTGCAGCCATCCTTAATTCTCGTCTTCATCGCCGCCAACTTCAATACTTGGTGGATTGGAAAGGTTATTTGCCTACCGATCGCACTTGGGAACCTGCATCTAACTTACTCCATGCTTCTTCCAAAGTTGCTGCCTTCCATCGGCATTATCCTACTAAACCAGGTCTTAAGACTCGTGGAACTCGTCCTTAGGGAGGAGGTGCTGTCACAACCCGATACAGGATACAGGATGCAGGATACAGGATTCCGGATACAGGATACAGAATGCAGGATTTCGGATATAAGATACGGGTTACAGGATATGCCTGTAGGATATTCCTACAGGATATAGCTATAGGATATTCCTATAGGATATGCCTATAGGATATGCTACAGGATATGCCTAGAGGATAAGGGACACTATTTCTTAGTTCACGACTAGATTAGACTCATGACTAGATTAGCTTGGAGTTGTGAGCATAAAAGCTCTGACCTAATTGTTATACAATCAGTTACTATCAACACCAGTCATTCTACGATTATTCGTGTTCCTTGTTTTTGTCTTACTCTTTGCCTCCTGCTCCTGTCTTGCTCCCGGATCCTATCTAGTTCCTGTCTTGTTCCTGGATCCGTCCTATTCCTGTTCCTAATTCCTGTCCTGTTCTTGAGTCAAGCCTTCATGTTCTCGGAATCCTACTCACTTCCTAGTTCCTGGATCGTGGCTTAACAGCCCCCATGTGTCAGTGCCACGTGTCGCATGTGTGCCACGTGGTAGGAGGTCTCCTGTATATAATAGGGTTTTTGTAGCTGAATATATATGACATTCTGAATATATATCTACTCTTTCAATAGTATACATTATAACATAAGCATATATATATAAAGTATATATAGTATGTTTCCTTTCTTTAGGTGTTTGTCGAGGGAGTTGTAGCCAGGGCTATAGCATATACATATCCTTCAAAGAGGGCAGAAAGGATATATTAAAGAATAAAATAAAGGGTTAATGATGGATGTTTAGTTCACACACACACGCACCCGCCAGTCAACAGCATATTCTTTGTTATGATTAAGCATTTGGAGTTCATTAATAGATAGATAAGTTTGGCGGCGTGGCGTGGTGTGGCGTGGCGTGGATATATAAATGCAGGATTCTAGAGGTGTAATAATATTATTTATTCTTTATCCAAAGATTTCATTTTCTGAAATTGCGTTTCTTCTCTCTTATTCCGTATGATGTCTAAGGCAATCCTTCTGCTGTTGGTGTGCATGATACTTTCCACGTCCTGCTGGGGTTATATCCCGGGTTATTCTCCAGATGCAGAAGCCCTAATTCTGTTGAGATCCTCCTTGAGGATCCAAGCGGTGTGCTGAGCAACTGGGTGAAAACGGGTCCAGATCCTTGCAGATGGTTCGGAGTCCTCTGCAACTCCAATTCCAGGGTGATCTCTCTGACACTATCCAATCTCAGGCTCCGCGGGACTGTCACGATTTCAACCACTTGGGATGCGTTAGGGCAACTCACAAACATCTCTCTGGATGGCAACAGTTTTGCCAACTCTCCTCTTCCTGTGGAGATCTTCACGAAGCTACCATCTCTTGCTTTTCTCAATGTGTCACACTCCAGCTTTGGCCCAGAATTTCCCAGTGATATCTCGTCTGCAGCCTCACTTGTCAGCCTGGATGCTTATGACAACAACTTCAAGGGCCCTCTTCCAACTGGAGTTAGTAAACTCTCTAAGCTTTCTTATCTTCATCTGGGCGGTAACTACTTTGATGGATCTATACCACTCGAGTATGGATCGGTATCAACTCTGAAGTACATGGCTCTGTCTGGGAACAATCTGACAGGTCCAATACCTGGGCAGCTTGGGCAACTTCCACAGCTTGAGCAGCTCTACCTTGGCTACTTCAACAGATTCACAGGTGGCATACCTGCAGCATTGGGAAACCTGAAGAATCTACGCCACCTTGATCTGGCAAATTGTGGACTGACTGTAGGAATCCCAGATGAGTTAGGGAATCTGGAAAATCTGGACACTCTCTTTCTTTTCAACAACTCTCTTTCAGGCCCCATCCCAGGAAGTCTTGGCAGTCTCACCAATTTGAAGTCTCTAGATTTGTCCTGCAACGATCTGATGGGGCAGATTCCAAAGAGCCTGGTTCAATTGACAAACTTGGAGCTTCTGAGTCTGTTCAAGAACAGTCTTTCTGGCCGGATCCCGTCCCTACCACTAAATCTTCGAGTGCTGTATCTGTGGGATAACAAGCTCACTGGGGATGTTAATATTCCTGGGCAAAGACACCTTCAAAAGATTGATCTATCAACTAATAGGCTCACTGGTTCACTTCCAGAATCTCTATGCAGTGGTAGTGAGCTTGACACAGTCATCCTATTTGGCAACCAGCTTACAGGAGTTATGCCACAATCCTTGGGTTCATGCAACAGCTTAACAAGACTGTAAGTATATCTTAACTGCGTCGCTGTACAGTAGAGTTATGTATTTAATAGTAACAGCGTATATCTGCAGGCTACTGCAGAATAACACATTTTCTGGACAGATCCCGCAAGCCTTAGCTACACTTCAGAACCTTGTGGATCTGTAAGTTAGAGAGAGTGTGTGTACATGTATATTTAAATATCTAAGTTATAAATATACTTCTGTTTGCAGGAATGTTGCAAACAATAATTTGTCTGGTCCCATTCCATCTGGAGGTGTATTTGACAAACTCGATGCAGACAGGTACAACTTAGTAGTTATTGTAGATATATATTTGATTTCTATGTGTCTTTAGATTTGCAGGAAATCCAGGACTTTGTGGCAAGCTTGTTGATAAACCTTGTGCATAGAAGCATCATGATGCTTTAAAATAATTACTTTATTTATTTATCAGAATCGCTGTGGTTATATATTTATATATATACATCATCTTTCTCATTTAATGCTTTGTAGTTAATCATTATATATATATATGGCTATATGGCTATAGAATGCACGTAATATAGACCGACACAGTGAACATGTACATATTATGCACAGTTTATTATCTCATAGTTTAAGTTTATGTAGCTTTTAAGCATCATGTTGCATAGATTTAAATCTATTTTGTATGGAAGTACATAACATTAGTTATATTTTATATACATATAAAACACACCAGTATAACCAGGTAAGGTAACATATCTGGGCAAGTTTAGAGGATCCACCATGTGCAGACCTTATACAGTGAAATCATGAGTTATTAGTGCGCATGTCACAACTAGATTACTTGTACAGTAACCTGCAATAGCTTAGAGGTACACACACGTGTGTGTGTGTAATGTAAATTCAATGCAAGTAACCAAAAGGAAATCTTGCTTAAGGCACACTTAAATAATATAATTACGCACATGTATGTACCTACCTATATATATGCACACTAAACTTACACGCATACACAGGTATGCACATGGTATATATCATAAACAAGGCATATAGTATGTCAGACATTACATTGCATATATAGACACTTACGTTCATGCAGAACACGTAAAGCTGCTTAGAGGTTTATTTTGCAAGAGAGGGGCTCCAGTTCAATTTAATTCCCGTGAGATTGGCATGGGTAATTAGTTATAATATCCTTTGCTAGCATTTAAAGGCTTTTTTGAATTAATTTTAACTTTCCCGTGGAATTCCCGAAGTGTCCCGTGAGATAATTTTAAGATCGCTGTATTAAGTTTTGATACCTACAGGGAACATACTTATCCAGTTAACGCATGGCTTTATATATATACTGGGCCTATTTCTGTATCAACAATAGAAGATGGAATTCTGAGAGATTTGAAGATGCAAGGACATATATAACTATAACATCTTTGTTGTTGATCTGTAGAAGTCAGGTTGTCCAAACAGAGGAGACTATGTACAATGCTAGTTGGATCCCACAAGCAGTGTGGAAGCGGGGCATTGAAAAAAAGTGGTTGCATGTTCTTATTTCCATCATCTTCATTACTACCAATTTCTCAATAGTCAAAATAAAAATGTAGGGTTATTAAACTCAAAAGTTCTTAACATGTGTTAAACAGCACATAAACACTTAATGATTTATGACTTTCATAAATATTTTAATAAGAAACACATATACTTAGATGTGGAATTGTATAATTAACAAAGTCATTAAAATGCAAATTCTTTTTATTTTAATAATGAAGTTATTTTAAAATCGAAAGGATATAGAATAAAGGGACTTTAAAATAAATTATTTCATTTTTATCAATAATATTATTTATCATGGTATAAATTGCTGGTTGGCCAAGATCATGGAATTTCATTTGTAATAATTAGAATAAAAGAAATCCTTACAAGAATTTCAAATTTATATTACTTGATTTACTTAAGGGATTAGTAATTATTCAAGATAGATTAACTATACTATTTATTGTTGAATGAATAGTTTAGGGGAGGATTTTGTCAATAAAACTGATTAAATTAAAACACTATTTTAAATCTTTTTTATTGACATAAATTAAAAAAACTCATATTCTTTACAATTCTTAAGTTTTTTTTATTACATTCCTAATAATTAATGTAACAAAAAAATAATTATTATTTTGAATTATATTTCATTTATGGTTAACCTGCAGAATATGTAGTAAAGTTACCGTAATATGTCATCAACTGTGCATTACATGCTAATTGTAAATGAGATGATTAGTAAAATAAGAAATGTGTAATAGTAATTTTATTTTCTTTTTGAACAACTTGAACACATTTTATTGAACCTATGAACTGCTTTATGATATATAATGGATGCGGAAGAATGGTGGAGTGTATAATGCTTATAAAAGTAATTAAAGTAATTGCTACATTTTGTATACTACTTGGGTAATGCCTCGATCTAATTCTACGGTAATAACATTGACCCTCCACAAGGATAACAGTCTCTGTTAGTTGTGCTACTTAGAAATAATACTTGTTCCCTCCATCTAATAAATCAAAGTGAAGGTATTTTCGATAAGAATTGGAATTTTTCTGATACTAAGTGTAATAGCATTATTTATACATAAAATAATTACTCATCTATAATAAAAACTTTTTTATGTTATAAATAAAAAAGGACTAAACATTTATTATAAAAATAATTCTTATACGACGGGTAACACACCATTTATTCTACCAAGACATAACAATTTTAACAAGGCGTAAGAAACAATAATATATATTAAGAAAATGAATTTACTTAACAAGTTATTTAAAAATCACCCCACACGCACGTAGACATGTCAATTTGAAGGATTGAATTTTTTGATATAATATCTTATTATTTATTTATTTATTTATTATTTATCATAATATCTTATTATTTATTTTGATAATTTGTTGGTGGCTATTTCAACAATGAAGATAGATATGCAGTAGACAGCAAAACACCTGAGATGGCTTGCTTTACAGCAGGCAAGAAAGATGATGCAGTTAAGTCGTTGGGCATCTTGATTAGTCAACGTTTAGGGCAGAACTTCTTTGATTGTTACCGTGTTGTCAGCCAATGCGAGTTGGGTAAAATTATAACTGCTTATATATAATTAAAAAATAATTAGAGATATACGTTGCAAACCCGTAACTTAGAATTCATTTGAAAGTCAAAAAATTAAAACAACCTTTCAGAGTGAAGTACCCTGGAGGCTTTTATGTCTTGCCAGACTGACATGTCTTTATAATATATCGTAAATGACCGTGTCTGAATCTCTTCCGCGTTTTTAAGAGGCAAACATACATTGCGGGCGACTGGAGTTTGTGATTGGTCACTGGTTTGTGATCAATGGATTCATGGTGCTGTTTGCGCGGTGGGATCGCAATGTGGATCCTTATCTTCTTCGCGATGAACGTCTTCTTGGAAAATGTCTCCGCACAGCCAGGTAAGACTTTGAGTTTGATTGCAGATGTACAGCAGACCGTCTTGTATACTTCCATATATGTACAGGATTCTTGAGCCTAGACTGCGGAGGTGATAAAGAATTCACGGATCCAGATACAGGCATACACTGGATACCAGATAACAAGTACATCACCACGGGTGTGAGTGCTCTCATTTCCAGTGAGTCCCTGGAAGACTACTCCAAGCAGTATCAGACTCTACGGTACTTCCCAGACAAGTCCAGGAAGCACTGCTACACGCTGCCAGTGGAACCTGGTGGAACTTATATCTTAAGACCCGGTTTCGCCTACGGCAACTATGACAGACGTTTGAGAACGGCGATTCCATCTTTGTAGATGTTATAGTCGGTGCTAACTATTTCTTCACAGCAAATGCTTACAAATGGATCTACGATTTCATCATCAAAGCTCCAAGATCGGGGAACACATTGAGCGTCTGCGTGGCATCAAACTCCACCTCTTCAGTAGATGTCCCATTCATCTCTACCCTGGAGCTGAGGAAACTAGCTGACGATATGTATAGTCTGGAGCAAAACCAAGCGTTTCATGTTTACAAAAGATTGAACTTGGCAGCCCCTTCAAAAGACAATATCAGGTTCTTCGCACTAATAGAGGATATTGACCTTGAACTTTGTTTGTCTTCCGTTTTGAAGGTATCCTCTGGATGAGTACGACAGAATATGGAAGTCTGATAAAGATTTTCGGGACATATCTAGGGTCCGAGTATCCCAACATCTCTACAACTTCAGAGGTCTCTGTAGGAAATACTCGCAACAAGCCACCCTCGGCAGTCATGAGTACAGCTATAGTTTCAAACTCGACCATTCTCTTTGAGTTCCCAAGCACAACTCTGGATGAAAACTTCTTGTACTCCTACGCCTTCTACTTTGCCGAGCTTGCAAAGCTTAACAAGACGAGGAGATTCGCTATTGGAGAGATCAACAACTTGTCTTCCGTTTCGTTTCTAACGTTGAGCTTTGACATGGGAAAAGTGCCGCTAACTTCAACCGAGTACACTCCTGAGGCTCCCGAGGCTCTCACTCCCACGGCGAAGTTCGCTTTCATTACAGGAGATAATTCATCAACTTCTCTGGGAGTCATCCTGAATGCAGCTGAAATCTTCCGCTCTATCTCTCCACTCCATCCTGGAACTGACCATGACGATGGTAGCTTACGTAGACTCTCATAGAGCTGAGCTTCTTTACAGTCGCTTTGTTTGCAGTTAGTGCAATCGAGAATATCAAGTCCTACTTCAACTTGTCTGGATGGTCAGGTGATCCTTGCTTCCCAGACGGCTACTCGTGGGACTGGATAATCTGCAGCAAGAGCTCTGCCAGGATCATCGGGCTCAAACTTTCGAATCGGAACTTACAAGGTTTCATTCCTCAGAGCATCACTCAGCTCGTGCATCTCCAAGAGATGTAAGCACAGCTTCCATGCACAGAGTTTCAGAAGATAATCATATGGTGTTCTTTTCAGATACCTCGACAACAACAGCTTTCGAGGCTCCATACCAGACTTCAGCTCGCTCCACAACCTGACTGTTCTGTAAGTTCATCTCTTTCCATTGGAAAAACATGTTGAACTGTCTTGGTCTTGAAGGAACTTGCAGAACAACAATCTCACAGACATCTGCCTCACACAGAAACCAGGACTTTCTCTCAAGTAAGCCGGTCGTTCTTTGGAATGCATACTGACATAAAGAATCTTACAGCGTCTCTGGAAATCCATCTTCAACGTGTTCCTTCCCTAGCTTGCCTTCAAAGAGCAAGAGCTCCACAGCTGTCATTGTTGGAGTTGCAGTACCTTGTGCAGTAACTCTTGTAATTCTAGTCGCTGTGTTTGTCTTCCTCCGAAATAAGAAGAAACCGCCTCCAAAAGAAGCTTCAGAGACCGCTACCAGCGCACGTTCCGCCACTAATGCCAAGGCCAAAAGGTTCACGTATAAGGAGATTGTAGAGGCAACAAACTCCTTCAAGACCAAGGTCGGGGAAGGCAGTTTCGGTCCAGTGTACCGTGGCTGTCTCCCCAGCGGACAAGAGATTGCTGTGAAAGTACACTCAGATAAGTCTCCTCAAGGTCTCCTTCAATTCAACACTGAGGTACGTCTCTCACCTCCATGCATTTGTTAGACTGAATAGAACTCTTGCAGATTGATATACTCTCTCTTGTCCACCACAAAAACTTGGTGGATTTTGTGGGATTTTGCTCTCACCAGTCCAAAACTTATCCTCGTCTATGAGTTCTTACCAAATGGGAGTCTCAAGGATCACCTGCGTGGTAACATAAACCAGTTTTAGCTCTCTAAGTTATAAGTTTCTGGCACAGGTAATCGACGTACGCATCTTCAACTGGAAACGGAGGCTTGGTATTGGCTTGGAGGCAGCTCAAGGTATTTGGAAATATACACGGTTTATGGTTCTGAAAGTTTTGCATGTCCCGGTGAAGGTTTGGATTACCTACACACTGGATGCAAGCTTGGAATCATCCACAGAGATATCAAGAGTACAAACATACTTTTGAGTTCCACAAAGGTGGCCAAGATTGCAGACTTTGGTATTTCTAAACTCTACCACAAGGACAGAGGTACTCATATCTCCACAATGTTAAAGGAACGCTGGGATATCTCGATCCAGAGTAAGCGATAGAAGCAACTCCATTTGTTACTGCTGTTCATGTTTGTTTTGTGTGTGTAAGGTACCACGTCACCAACAGGCTAACGGAGAAGTCTGATGTCTTCAGCTTTGGACGTCCTGCTTGAGTTGGTAACCGGACGTGAACCTATAGACCAGACACTTCCAGATGATGAAGTCAGCCTAGTTCAATGGGTAAGTGTTGCCCTAGAATGATGTCTTCGCAATTTATAGCGTTGGCTTTGGGGCATCAGGTCAGGAGGGAGCTTGAAAGGCAATCTGACGGCTGTGGTTGATTCAACAATTACTAGTTATAATGATCAGGCAGCTTGGAAGATGCTGGAGGTGGCTATCACGTGCACGGAGTACAATTCTGTAGACAGACCCAACATGAGCACTGTGGTGAGTGAAAAGAGGCAATCAATCTGGAAAATTCCATGGCTTAAAATGAAAATGTAATTAAATTTTCGTTTTCCCATCCAAAACGCCTAAGTTGCTTTCAACTTGAACTAACGCAAGAATTTTAGTACTCCTTGTCGATTTATAGGGTAGGATCTGCTAAACATTGTGAGTGAAAACAGTTATATATAACAAGTGAATGCATGATTATTAAAAATCACAAGTGAATCACATTTATTTAACAATCACGAATATGTTTAAAATATTTTCTTAAATAAGTTAAACATTATTTTTGTTATTAAGTGTAAAAACACTGTATACACGGTAATATTATACGATGTTACATACCATATTAATATGCATAAAATGTTATTTCTACTCTCTCTCTCTCTCTCTCTCTCTCTCTATATATATATATATATATATATATATATATATATATTATGAGAGAGAGAGATGACTCACACGACACCCCCCAACACACACACCAAACATACATGATAAGAGTTACCATACAAGCAAAGATTATCATCTCATATACCTTAATCTTCAATGGTATACCTTAATTAACGTTGAGTACCGTGAGTATTGTGTATAAAGTACGTATATATATATATATTTTATCATATTATATATGTGTGTTTTATATATATATGAAAAAGCAAGTTACTCAACCTTATTATATGTATGTATGTGTATGTAACACACTGTATTATGAGAGATATTTAATTGCAAGATATGATATGTATGTTTGCGAATATAGATTGCTATGACAGGCTTGGAAGATGTATTTTATTTAAGTTAAAAACTTGCTTCAATAATATGTATAAAAAGTTATAGAGAGAGAGAGAGAGAGATTTTTATTTATTTTATTTTGCATATCATCAAATAATATGTCAATCGTAAAATTTATATCTGAATATTAAATTAATTTTATGTTAATCTTTAAAGAGTGAAAAAGATATAACATAATTTTACACCATTATATACCAGAGTACATGCAATACACACACATATACATTGTGTGAGTGTGGGTTTGCAGAAGGGACACATGCAAATACACAAAACCACCTATGAGTTATAATGTGATAGAAAGAAAAAACTATCACTGGCCTAACTTATCTTCTGTATACATATGTATGAGTACAGTGTATATACTTGTGTTTGGATATATATATATTTATAACAAATCTCTTAAAAGACATATATGTCAACAATAAACAAAGCATAAATATAATGTCTTTTGCAAATAAAAGGCAAGTGTACAGGACACTGAAACTTAGGTTGGATGTGGTACATACATTTGCATCCCTGTGTGCGAGGGGTGGGTATAAGTGAAATATGGTCTGGGAATTTATCTTCGAGTTTCTTCTTTACCCATTAGACTGCATATACCATCCACTGTACAGAGCTTACACATTTCTTCTTCTTATACATATATCTTCTTTTCTATTTCAATATTAATTATAAGTTTTACATTTTTTATTATGTTTATAAGGGTTACAGGAGTGTATACTTAAACTGTAAGAATAAACCATTTATAGTTAAAGAAAGGGATTTAACGTCGGGTAATGACTTGAAGATATAGGGTATTTTGAGGGTACTTGTATTTAACTTATTAAAAATAAATAATAGTAATAATATTAAAAGAAATTAAAGAACGAAGAGAAATAATCTACTGACCAAAGCTGACTTGCAAAGAGCATGTCTTTTGCTGCATTTAACTTTGAAAGTGATTTAGAGAATATTGGACTATATATATATATATATATATATGGAACTCTATTTGTGAAAGTCAGATAATAGTCGAATGAGTCACAAAAACCATAAAAGTCGTATTTAGAGTGAGAAGGTAGAGTAATATTTTATACTTCTCACTGAGTGTGTGTGTGTGTGTGTGTGCAGGACTTCCTGAGACACATATGTGTAGTTACTATTGGACACTTTTCATTCTTCATCTTGCCCAAAGTTGTCTTACTTCGACTCTTAATCTAAGCAAGTAATAGAGCAGCTGCTCACGAGATAGTTGAAGTATTTAACCTAGTTTTGAAGGCTGTCTCGTGGGACTTTACTTTGAAAAGGTGGAGGTACGTGAAGTTCCTCAGCAAATGGACGCTGTGAGTATGAATCTCTTTTATTTACATATACGTGTGTGTATGTGTGACTATGTGTGTGAACATACGTGTTTGTTAACAGTCTATTTGTGCCGTATTCATGTTATGCTTTGCGAGGACATTCTTAACAACTCTAGCAAATGCCAATGCACATTGGCTAGAAGATATAAAGATGATGAAATATCTCCCTCATTTGATGCCAGAGGAACGGCAGAAACTTCAGGAGATGTTTGCTCTATCTAGGACTTGAATTCTCAGTTTAATTGGAAATAGTATTTCTAAGGTGCTGTGTGCGTGTGTGTTATTAGATAGATAGTCATAGTTAAAATGGAAAACAAGCGTTTCCCAAAAAAGTCATTTCGAGCTTCCCGTTATTATCAACATGCTCCACACAAAAGCCTGAATAATCACAAACGCCAGTCAGAGCCTGGTCACACTGAAGGAAACGCGGCTTGAAACGGACGAAGAAAGGTGTCGCTTCTGTGGTGAGGTAAGCGTGCCCTGATGTCATGTCCCACGCCTTGTACCCTTGCCAGTGGCTTCCTTCCCCGACCCTCTCCAGCTTGACGTGCCAATGTGATACAAAATTCTTACAGATTCATGTAGATCTCTCGCGAAATTGATGCGGTTTGTGAGAAATGCTTACCGATTCAGGAGTGCCTTGTAACCCCCGCTGCCGTGATCCATCGGAAGGAACCCTGGGATATTGAAAAGTCTCCCAGGAGGTTCCGTGGTGCCAGCAAATGATCGAGTTGCCATAAGGAAGAAACAGTCTGGTAAATAACTGTGCTTTATGTTTGTTAATATGAGGCACTAAACATGTGTTCAATGGAGCACCTGAAAGAATTAATGTGAGTATAGACTCTTTCTTTCTGATTATATATATTAATACATGTGTGGATACATGCGTGTGCCTATGTTGTGTTATTGGAGAAAGAGATATGAAAAAAACCACATGTATGAATATCTATTTACTAAAGCGCAGTATATAACTTGTTGCAGTTCTTCTAAGCGCATGAAAACTGAAAGCAAACCAGGCACAGCAGGGTAAGCTTTATAATATCCACTCGTATGCTAAATTTGATATGCGCAGTACAACGTTTTCAACTTCGTCGCCGGAGAATTGAGGATCCAGTCATACGCCCAGGAACTTTGGCACATATTTCACGTGTAAATGAAATTAAACTTGTGTATTTGAGAGAGAGATAGAGAGCTTTTAAATGTTAATTATCAGCAACTATAGGCATAGCTATCTTGCAACACTTTCCATCACAGAGTTCCAATCCTTCATTTATTCAAATATATATACCATCTGATTAAGACAGGGTACACAAAAACAATGGGGTGTGAATACTGTTCATGGATTGCCATGTAATGGGTGGCAGCAATGTGTAACAAATGCAACGCGTCAGGGTCATTTTAATCTAGGCCTAAACGTTTTGGAACAAAAGGATTGCTTTCAATGTTTGTTATTTATAAACTAACTGTACATACTGATTAACGTTGCACATTCACATTAGTTATAATTAAAGCCTCACAGAATTAACATTAATCTTGCGATTAAGATAGCTCAGCCCTATAACTCTATCACATGCAAGAAGTACACACAATATACAACTGTGTATATGAGTGTGTTCAGCTGGACGTGCGTATGCTGTTCATTCGAGTCAAGATCAACGGTGGTGCCTTTATGTACCACCTTGTCTTGTTTTATTTACCTACTAGGACGATGCAGGTCCTTAGTGATCAGCTGTTTAAGGCTGGATATGTAGACAAACCAATTCCACATCTGCTAATTTGAGTAATATATCAATTTGTTTTAAGTGGTCTTTCTTATAAGTCCCATAACTTAATACACACATTCACATTACTAAGTTACAGGTTAATAATTTTTAATTAAAATTACTTACATAATGATTTTTAAATATAATTAGAAACATTCTAGCATGCTATGGTTAACTTGGTAATCCTGGGGAGTAATCATATTTCAAATAATTTGCATTATAATATTAACTAGTAAATTGTAGAAATAATTAAGATATCTAAAATTAATTAAAGATGTCCTGTTTATGCATTGTAGTGTAGGACAGCCGCCAATTTACAACCAAATTCTTTTCTTCACAGTAAGGAGAATTGTCATATTGCAGCCGTAATTACAACATTTGAATATAACAGTATGTCCCGTGCTATGATGTTATTTGTGTAACTATAATATTAATAATAAATTGTCATAGTCAATGATAATAGAGAAGAATTCTAAAACTGATTAATTAAACATAAATAGGGGACCATTTTGTATTATAATATTAATAAAAAAATCTGGAAAATAATAAAGAAAAAGGATTGTACAGATAGTCAGTGACATAATAAGGAGAAAGATAATGGTAGTTACTAACTTACTATTCCTTCCGAAGCCAGTGTTGATTTAAATAATTGAATGTGTATTGTAAATCTTTATAATATAAGGGTTACCTTGTCTTAGGAACTGAAGTAGCCAGATTGATCCTTTATACTTTGTTCTTATCAATTCTTCTTTAGCACATTCTGAACATGGCTAATGCTTCCACAGTAAAGGGGCCTGCAACAATACTTGCTCTTGCCAGTGCAGTTCTGTCTAATGTGATAATTCAGAAGACATATCCAGATGTGTACTTTGGCATTGCAGATCCCAATAAGAGACACATGGATCTGAAGAAGAAATTTCAAAGAATATCTAAGTCATGTCGTTCAAACTACTGATCAACTATTTTATACAACCATTTCTTGTTCAGGTGATAGTTCTGCAATAAAGAAGCGACATGTGCATCTCACAAACGAGATGCTTGAAGAGAATCCGGAGCTTCATAGCTTTGACAAGCCATCACTAAACACAAGGCAAAAGATTTGCATAGAGCAAGTGCCGGTGTTTAAACAACTCTTCTAATTAAATAATACCTTATAACACAATTGAAGTGTAGGATTTCCTTGCGTTTCCAAATACAATAAGGCCTTTCTCTTTTCTCTTGTATTCGTTTGTGTGTAATGTGAATTCTTCATTTATTTTGCACATTTATAATGAAAATTCTACATTTGTAAGTAAATGGTGATTCTCCGTTTAATGTCAAATAATCATTAGCCTAGCGCTATATTATAATATCTACCTTCTTTTTATTCTATGGTTCAATGTACGATGGACTCCTTTAAATGCATGTACCTTTATATGTGTACATAAGCAGGGAACCAATAATATCTATACATCATTCATATATATAAATAAGATATGCTTTGCATCTTATAAGGCATTTAATAGAAGAAATTCTAGATACCCATATTGGCATGTTCCTATAATGTTGTACTCCAACGTACTATACAAAAGTTATACAACGCATGCGCATACGCACGTATGCATGCGTGAAGTTGTACATAAGTCGGGATCGTTTAGGTTATAGGGCTGAAGAATTCGTAGAATATGTAGGAGGATAGAGGTTCAATTCTGTGATCTATGCAGTGAGAAAGCAAATGTGTCAAATTGGTTCTTTCTAGTGCCGCTGGGAAATGTTTTTCCAGACGAGCTATTGCCGATTGAACATATATAAGCCGGATTAATTTGTCTAACCTAGACATTGATATACAAGCAATGCTTCATGGAGGCAGGGATCTTGTGTTACGATCGAACTGCATCAAGTGTGACACTCAACATGCAGAGCATCTGTTTGCATCTACTTGTAGGCACATGACAATCTGTAAGGATTGCAACAAGAAGATGGTAGAGAAGTCGATTCCCTGCTCTGTGGGATCTCTCGTCAATGAGAAGGTCACCAGAAAAGGAAAATAATACTTTCTGGGACAATTTGCTGCGGGTTTACCATCTTTCTCACGAGAGGACGTCCATTGGAGCATGCATAGAGATGTTCCTAAAGAAACCGATCTAGCCAAGAAAAGCTGAAGCTCACACAAGAAAAAAAAAAACCTTGGATTCTCGAGGATGACACGGTACAAGTTTAGCAAACTTGTCCAGCACAAGCAGCAACTCACTCTTGAAGAAGCTGAAGAACTCATGAAGAACGATAGAAAGATTGCATATATGGTGATTTTGGAAGATGGATAATGAAGACTGCAAACACTCCATTTGGAGAACTTGAGAAGATTGGTGGTGATGGGAACCAAAAGAACTGTGGAAAGCCTTCTTGTGATGAATATGCAAAGCAAGAGGATTTTGATGCCGAAGATGAGGTTGAAAGAGTTGAGGATTGGGAGCATGAAGAGGCATTCTCAGATGACGATGAGGCAGTTGATGAGGGAGAAGACTTGGGCTTTGACAAGAATGCTCCACAAGAAGTAAAAGCTAAAGAGGATGAAATTGGGGCCGAAGAGCAAACACAAGAAGGTGCCGGCGCATTAAATAAGTCTGGACAAGAGATGAAAAAATTACTTGGAAATCCGGATGGCCATGGTGAAATGAAGGATGTGATGTCTTCCTCATTGACAACTAAAGAGGCCAATGCCATAGGCAAACAGAAAGCAAACTATGCAGACACAATGGCAATACATCTAAGAAGCCTAAAACCAACGTTAGTATTAGCATTTGAGTGCATGTGTTACAAATGTTTACAGGTGTTTTAATGACATATGAAAGTTTAAGTAATATGACATGTATATTGGGCATATACATATATCATGTCCCATGATGTCTAGACATTTGTACATAGGTACGTTCGTTGCTAGCACGTATATGCATATAAAGACATTATTAATGTGATTATAATGACACTAATAAAATTAATTTCTTTAATGTAGGTGGGGGCTACCCATCTAGCGGCACATGCACAACAAAGAAGGCAGCAGCCAATGCAGGAGCACAAGGAAACACAACAGGGTGTGGTGTGACCGAGGAACAGGTCACAGATATTCTCAAGAATCTAGGCCATTAAAAGTCAAAGATTTGGTCGGATGTTTAACCAAAATCTTAAAAGCAGTGAGGAAGAGAATGCATTTAAGGACATGGTGAGGAGAATATCTTCATTTAGAAAAGAGATGAGAGAATTTTATAGTTCTCAAGTAGATTCGTTACTACTTCCATTACTCTTAATTACGATGGATAAATGATAAATGAAATTGTTGCTTTATCAACTAAGTCTTCATGTTTAACACATGAAATCATATTGAAATCAAGCATATAACAATGTATAATAATTAGCATAACATATACAATTTTCAAATGTTATTACAAATAATATTTATATATGGTGACTGGTAATATTGTACACTGAATAGAAAAAAGGAGAAGATAATTACGTCTTCCTTCCTAAGATAATATGTCTTATTATATTGTTGTATATATTTGTTATTTATATACTACTATCCTATATGAGTACTATGAGAGTAGAAAATTTAAAACCTTTGTAATTTTGATGTAAAATTGAGATTTTAATTAAATAATTAACATGATTTATTAAAATGATGTATGTTCTTTGTGAAAACTTTATGTAGAAGTTTATATTTTAGTTTTTATACGTTTGTTTATCGGAGTCTTTAGATGAAAGAGATTTCTCCAGAATTTTCTAACTTTATCTTGTTTTAACCTTTTGTTTTTACACAACTGCATATTTTAGAAAGTTCAAAAATATTGAAGTCCTCTTTAGGCGAAGTACCGTGGTATTTATATGTGCTTCTACTTGAACCAATCTTATTAATAAATACAGCGTGAATCGTGTGCCAATTAATATGATGCCCATTTTGTTTGTGTTAAATGTATTTATAAGTGGAGGTAAGTCGGTTGGCTGCACACCAATTCTCCTTTACTTCCAGTCGATTGTTAATGGGAACACTGATTAAGTCTGCCAAGCAAAAATTTTAAATGAATAAACTGAAATATAAAATTGATCTGTGAAACTGGTCAGCAAGTAAAAGGACAGCCACTCCTCAATTTGCAAGAGGCTAGCATGAGTAAGTCAGCACGCACCAATGCTCAACCACTAAGAACGATCTGTCCTGTGGCATGGAGCAACAATGCAATTGCCATCCACAATTGCCATCCGCAAGTACATTGGTGACGTTTCCAAGAACCTTGCTCAACAGTTATGCCTCGCACGTAGTCAATGACTTTGGATTGATCTTGGCTCTGGACGGCCGTCCTTTCAACTTCGCCAGCCGCGGGTGTATCTTGTGGTGTGGTGTGGTAACACTATCAAAAAAGTGTGGTGACAATATCAATTCCCAAGATATATAAATGGAAAGTGAAGGATTGTATATGAGCCTGCTACAGCTCCGTCGATAAACACCTCAGGAAATAAAACATAGTTTAGATATATACTCTTGATTAATAAGGTTAACCGGTATATTTAGAAATTACTATAGATATTTATAGTGTAGTTAAATCCTTCATAAAATAGTTCAAATATAATTAAAATATACCTTTTCTTTTTATATATAAACCCTAATGAATATCTAGTATATTTATTCTGTTATGTTTGAGGATTCTCATACTAGCGAAAAAGTCGGATAATTTGTGAGAGAAGTTTCTTTTGATCTTGTTTTTTTTTATTTCTTTTCAATCTTTCCTTTTTTTTCTTTATTTATTTTCATATGGTTCTTATGCAGCAATAATTTTTGGAATAACTAATTTACATCACACATCAGCATAAATAGCTCCTTCAATGCTTACAAGTTCTAGCTCCTCTTCTTAATCAAATCCGTGTGTACAACCTCAACCGAAGTGGTTTGAGTGCAGATGTTCACTATTGTTTAGCTCATTTCTCATATTGCCACATATCATGGATGAACAATTACGTATTGCTTCGCAAGTTTCCAATGTGTGTTTTAAATGTTGCTCTCCAGTGATATAATAATCGTCACCACCAACAAGTTTATTCACAAATGAGCAATGCTGGTTCACCCTTCAAGCGGAGTTTAAATTAACTTTTGAGAAAGCAAGAGATTTTGACGATGCGTTTCAACAGCTCCATAGTTTGAAGCAAGCACCAAATGAATTATCATGCAATTTGCTATTAAATTTCGTAATCTCTTGATGCAAGTTGATATCACCATATTTGAATGTGGCCTGCTCTTCGACTGTATCTTGTTGGTTATGTTCAAGCACTAGGTTATCACTTTGGAAGAGGCTTTCCCTTGTGCATAACGTTTTAAAGCGCTCCAAGAGTACAATTACCCATTCCAGAGGTCATTACTCTCTAACTTTCAATGTTCCTGTTAATCATGTGCCTATAGAGGTGGAAGCTACTTGCTTAATAGTGTTGGTCATGATCAAGGACAAGGATGATGACAATTGTCTTGTTGGGCTTCTGGTGTACTTGGTCACACTTATCAACATTGTTAACGGTTTCTTGATTGGCTCCAGGTGGTGTCTAAGTCAGAATCAACACTTTTCCTTTATCTCCTAGTCCTTCATCTTTTTTTCTTTTTCATCTCAAATTTCACGAACTCTTAAAAGGGTTATACCCATTTACACTACAAGGTTTCGTACATAGTACCCCTAGTTTTAGTATTTCTTTGATTTCTGCTAATGTGGTTATGCATTATGCTTTGACAACGGTGCCAAGCAAGGAAGCTTTACATGTGTTGTACGATGATGGATGTACTCAAGTTGCTTCGTCTACACTTGCTCAAGTACCTTTGCAGTTTGGGACTTATGCAGACGAGTTGCAACTCCATGTATTCTCACACCAAATTTTTGACATTATCCTTGGGTGATGTAAGGCAAGTTGCCAATTTGGGCCTCAGTGGTTGATACTTCCAAGTCATTCACCTTTTCCTGGATAAACTCCCTCTCAAGTGATATGGACAATTTTGTCGAGTGTCATCATGCATGAGCCAGATGTTTCAATATGGTGTACTCAGTGTCAAGAAACTCTAGAGATGTATAAGTGGCAATCAAACCAACTTCTTCTTAACAAGAGTTTTAGATACAACAATTATTAAAGAAATATTCATATCTTTTCTCTACATATATCACCCCTACTGCTAAGGTTCAAACATAATACCACATTCGAACAGAGGACGCTTTATCTTTAAAGCTGATGTTCAAAGGCAATCATTGGCCATTATATGAAAATGTGTGTCAAAGTTGCTGAAGAAGAAGTTGGCTGTTCTTTTAGTCCATGGGCATTGGAGCCTCATTTAGTGGAAACATGATGGATCTAAGTGGTTCACGGTGGATTACGTCCGTCAATGCTATTACAGAACCAGATAGCTATCCCTTTCTAACACATAAGATTTGTTAGATCAATTGTAAGAGTCGTTGGTTTACTAAATTGGATCTTACTTTAGGTTATTGGCAATTCCTATGGCTCCCGAAGACATTCCCAAAACAGCATTCGAACTCCTTTTGGTTTATATGAGTTCCTTGTTATGCTTTTGGTTTAGTATCTTCCTGCCACATTTCAGCGCATGATGATGAAGTTTTTAATGATGAGTTTTGGAGACAGTTGCAAAGTACTTGGATGACATTCTGGTTCATACTCAGGGATTTGGGAAGATCATCTCAAGGAAGTAGCTCGTGTGTTTGATCGTTTACGGGAGTATGGGCTCAAGTTGAAGAAGCCCAAGTGTGTTTTTGGCACATTGAAACTACGTATTTGGGGTACATGGTTAGGGGTTACGTGTGGATCCATCCAAGGTGGAGGCTGTGGCAAAATTTCCTCGTCCAACAGATGTACGGTCTTTACACGATTTCTTGGTAAGGTCACATATTTAGGACGTTTTATACCTCGTTTGGCTGATGTCAATGCTCCTTTGCAAGCCTTGTTGCATGAGGATGTTCCTTTTGTGTGACTGACAATTGTGAAGATTCTTTTTGTAAGCTACGAAGTATTTGACGTCCCCCCAATGCTTCATTATCCGATTTTTCTCGTCCTTTTATATTACAAATGAATGCTTTTGCCATAGGTATTGGTGGATTTCTAATGTAGACTGAGGTATGTAATGAGTCTGTTCGACATCCCATTGCATATGTAAGTAGGGCATTGCAATGCCCTGAACATAACTATTGTACTTTAGATCTTGAGTGTTAACTGTAGTGTGGGCTTTTGAGCATCTTCATGTATCTCTTCATAAGTCTCATATGCTTGTGGAGTATGATCATGCAGCTATTTTTGCCTTACTAAAGAACATGAAGTGACTCGAACGATCTGCCAGATGGGCACTTTAGCTCTAAATGTATGACTTTGAGGTTAAAACATCATCCGGGGATAGTATGATGGATGCTGATGTTCTTTCTAGGACTCCTTGTGCATTTATGACCAATCAATCGGATTTCAATTCCATTCTTATAAAGGTCTCAAGGCTTAAGAAACAGATGCTTGGATTCAACTATTTATTTAGCACTAACCAATCCTTCTTAACCGTTCCAACTCTTGTTTCTCTTCATTTATGACAATTTGCATATATAACGGTGTGGTTTATTTATTGGCACAAATGTTATGACTTCACTATGTTTGGTAATTCCAACCACTTATGTTCCTAAATATCTTGTAACATATCATGATTCACCACTTTCTGGTAGACATTTTGGTTATTAAAGAACTTTAGACAGTTTATAACGTTCTTTTAGTGGCTGAATAAACAAACAAGATGTGATCTAGTACGTATGAAGTTGTTCATTATGTCAAATTCAGAATTCCTCATGATCAACTGGTGCTTTAGAATCTATACAGGTAGATCGGCCATTCAAACTTGTAGCATGGGATTTAATTGGTCATTTTCCACCTTCGATTGCATGCAACCGATATGTTGTGGCTTTAACAAATTATCTAATATGTTAGGTGAAGGTTTGAGCTTTACTAGATGGCATGGCCCATAGTGTTGCAATTTTTTACTCACTTAAGTAATTTTGTGTCATTCATGTCCAGAATAAATTTTATCAAATAATAAACACATCTTTATTAGTGAAAATTTGAAGGTTTTACTTTAGATGGGAATTCAACAATCTTTCACATTCTATTTCATCCACAAACGGATGGGTTAGTCGAGCATTTGAATGAATTTTTAAAGGTATAATTTTTAAGTATATAAATCTATTCAAAATGATTGGGATTGATATTTACAATACTTAGAATTTGCATACAACATCGGCATTCAGAGTTTCATTAGCATGTCTTAATATTGTAGGCGACCTCGAATGCCTTCAGAAGTTAGTTTGCCTTCTCAACAAACCTAAGTATGCTAAAGCTCGATATTGAATGACTTATTAAATCGAACTCTTTTTTTACTACATGCTACCTTAGCAACATTTGGTTAGGCACAAGTTCAACAATAACAAGATTATAATTCTCGTCATTGGCCACCTTCTCAATTTGTTATTGGTGACTTTATTCTTAAGTATTTTCCAAAACTTCATCAAAAAGGGTTCACTTCAGGTTTCTTACAGATTCTTCATAAAGTTGGCCCT